>JBBPRS010000156.1:0-48631 GCA_038093155.1 Boletus huronensis | reverse complement strand
TGAACCATGAAGATGGGTGTCTTGTTACCGGTGAGGTTGAGGGGAACCATGGGATCGTACTCCTCGGTGCTTGCGTCCTTGGAAATCAACGAGTCGACGTATTTCGCCAAGCTGGAGAGGACGGGGTGCTTGAGGATCTGAATGGTGGGGATCTCGGGCAAATCAAACGCAGTCTCTCCCTCGCGCTTGAGTCTGATAACATCGATGGAGGTACCGCCGAGTTCGAAGAAGTTGTCACCAGAAGACATGTCGTTCACGTTCAGGTTGAAGATGCCAGCGTAAATGCGAGCCAAGGTCTTCTCAGTCTCAGTGGATGGGGTAATGAAATTGGCACCGCGAGCGACGCTCAACAACTCCTCAGCATGGGCGAGATGCTTGGCAAGTCCGCCCTGCTTGAATTGGTTGACGAGACGAGCCTTGGAAAGCTTGCCAAGGGTAGTCCTCTCCATTTGATCAGCGGGGATAGGGACGATGAGCTGAGGGGGGAGAGTGATCATCTTCACAGAGACATCACGGAGAGCACGGTGGGTAGCAAAGAGCTTGGTGGGAGCATCCTCACCGTTGAGATCGAATGTCGGCGAGTAGAAAACGACGAAACCTTCGGTCTCTTGGCCGGGCGCACGGTAAGGTGCAGCAGCAAGGAGTGAGTGAGTGACACCCTCGACCGTCTGGAGGTGTGCCTCAAGCTCCGGAATACCGTACGAGACACCGTGCACGATGACAGTGTCCTTGATACGCCCACTCAGTCTCATCTTGCCGTTTTCGATGATTCCGACATCACCAGTGCGGTACCAACCACCCTCGACGAAGCTGGAAGACGTCGCTGCAGGGTTGTTGTAGTACCGGACAAAGACCATTGGGCCGCGGACTTGGAGTTCTCCGCTCAGACCATCAGGGCGGGGAGTTACACCGTCTTCGGGATTCACGACGCGCATCTCGCACCCAGCAATGGGCGTGCCGAGCTCCAAGAACTCGTACGCGGGAGGCGTGACCAAGACGTCAATGCGGTCGTAAATGCAGCCAGCGCTGAGACGACCCAGTTAGATTGCAGATGTCATGATACACACCAATAACTTACCAGGTCTCGGTCATACCGAAGCCGGCAGAGATGACAAACGAAGCATCGCCATTCTTCGCGAGGTTCCTCAGGGTGCTGCCGAAAGCGACAGCGGTGCTACTGACAACAGCTTCACCACCACTGTTGATGCGTCTCAGGGAAGCGAGGTTGATTGTCCCAAAGAGGTCGGTGCGTTTCTCGAGGTCGCGTGAAAGTTTAGCGAGCAAGAAGTTGGGTGCGAACGCGATCTCAATCGACTGAGTGCGGTTAAGTCAGACATACGAACCCTGGAGCATAATTAATCACAAACCTTTTCCTCGATCAAGCGAAGGTATCGCAAGGGGTCAGAGAGGATGGCAGACGCATGGACGTGCAGCTGCGAAGCACCATACAGGAGTGGTGTGAAGTGCATTTCGAGGGACCCAGCGACGTGGTCGAATCCAACCCCTGATTCAACGTTAGTACACTATCCAGTAGGCAATCATGAAACTCACAGTTCAAGATCTTGGATTGAGAAGTAAGGCCGTAGCTTTGGCCCTTGGCAGAGCATGCAGCGATGATAGTGTGGTGCGTGTGCACGACAGCCTTGGAGAAACCAGTCGACCCGGAAGTCAAGAAAAGGATCGCTTCATCGTCAGGCTTGGGTTGGTGGACAGCAAAGTCCGTGCCCAAGTTCTCAGCTGAAGCTTTCAGCTCGGAGAGCATGTGGATGTCGAGACCGGGGATGGACTGCACTTGATCAGCGCCGCTCTCGTTCGTCAACCAAATTGCCGAAGAAAAAAGATTTTTGATGTGAGCGACGTGACCCTCCTTGTGGGTCTGCTGAGCACTCAAAGCGGGCTGCAAGCAAGGCACGCAACCAGCGAGGAGACAGGCCCAGACGGCAGCCATGTTGTCCTCGTGTTCAGTAAGGTAGACGACAATGACAGATCCAGCGGGCTTGCCCCAGGCACGGATGGCCTTTGCCAGGGAGAGGGCATATTGACTGAATTGGCTGAACGTCTTGGTTTGGATAGAAGAATCGTGGGCGGAGGAGGAGACAAATCCCAGTTGATGGTCAGGATATTGATGGACAGCCCGAGAGAGAACATCAATGAGAGTCTCTGGGACAGTTGAGTTTGAGAGAGAAGCCTTCAAATCATGAAGGGCATCTACAGGGGCGACGACCGAAGAAACAGCGACGGGAGCCATGAATAGCGATGGAGGTATAGAAAAGTACGCTGAATGGTAGGCTGGGTGGGTGCACGTCGACGTCTAGGAGAAAGGGCTTGGTTGGTTTGTATCAGTCTGCTTGAACCCTCACTTTTATACATTACGGGAGGTGGATGCATTTCGCAATGGCTGCACCGCTGAGCACGCATGGCTGTGTGAACGATTGATTGCAGATTCAAAATGCGAAAACGGAGGTGAGTAAATGATGAGTATGTCCCCATCAAGCATGAACCAGTACCGCGCCGATCGAAGATTGGGTTATGGCAGCGTTGCACCTTGGGCCGTGCCTATGATACCGCACTGCCAGCCCGGCAACGGTCGATGATACGGTGGAGAAAGACAGGCGCGCTGTACGACTGACTAATCTGCAATGGAAACGGAGGCGGGGAGAGTGGTTAGCCGGTTTCATTGAACAACTGAACCCAGCTCACGCGTCTCGGTGGCAAATGCACTGGTTAGATTATCGGCGTCGGTGAAGATCTGAGGAACGAGAGACCCGAATCAATCAATCGATCATCGCTCGTGACACGTGTACCAAACTCCAGTGTCAGACCGCCCGGCCACTCCGTCCCAATGGCTTTCTTTCTTCCCCGACTGGGCCTCCCCGACGCCGCACGGGGCGGACTTGCGCCGACATTGGTCGCCAAATCACCGCCCGGTATTCGATAACCATTACCCGGTGGTCCTTCAAGGACCGCTTCGGAGTCGGAGGCGAGCAGGCGGCGACTCACACATCGAGGGTTTGATCAAAGTACGTCAATGATTCACAGGCCCGCACCCGTGATACCCGGCAACAGGAACAAATCAGTATGTACCTCAGAGAGTGGCACCCCTACTCGGTGAAAGTGTTACAATATTTTGTTAGTTCAGCTAGCTATAGCGCCATGCATTCGCATGGTCCCTTGACTCGGTCGATTTTGTAGAGCTTCGGGGGTGTCTCCAGATCCATACTAGACGTGTAAGTTACGGTGTAACCAACTCGTCTTGCTGCCAGTGTGAAGCGGACTCCTAGTGGACTTTGTAGCTACAGCAGTACTAGCTAGAGCATCAAATACGGCAGCAACTCTAGTCAGCGCCCAACACACGTCACTCGAGCCAGCCCGAAATTCACATAACATCACCCGTTGGCCGCGTTCTGACCTCCCTACCACCTTCCACTCGCCAGCGTCGAATCTTTCCTTCCAGACCACCGCTCACGATGTGCTTCTGATCAACGAGGAATGCAACTGAGCCGTGACCATCGATTTTGGTCGATTGTCCTTGTCGACCGACGCCCGGGGAAGGAACTGTTTTCCCCGACTCTTGAGTCCCCGTCAGTATCACACTCTCAAACGTCTCACCCAGATACTCACCATTCCTTGACCACTCACCTATCCCAAAAATCATACTCGGCCAAGTTGGAAAGAAGACTGTGGATGTGCGCTCGTCCACTTGCGGTGCGCCAATGTGGCAGCCTAGCATACACGTGCTTCCTTTTCAATAATTATCTCTCGACGCTTGTTCTCACTCCACCGAAATCGTCGTCATTGCGGTAGTGACATGAGATTGTCGATGGGGGAAATCACGCGCACGCTTGAAGCTTTTCAAGTTGGAAGACTAAACGAGCTACCAAACAAGTCTGACTGCTAATGTTTTGGAAGAATTCAAGATATAATTATTTTGAATTCCATAGGTTCTGAATCTGCCATGTTCGAGTTGGCATTCGACATGGTTGCGACCCCAGCTAATATCAAGTTCCTCTTCGATTCTACCCCTTGTCAGGGTGTGGTTCCAGAGAGTGTACTCGGCTTCGGGGTTGCGTCCTCGTCAACGGTCCCTGCATCCACGGCCAGAATCCAAAATGACCAGATCTCTTCTTTTCCTCTCCCTCGTCTTCTGGTTCTGCCTTTCCACCATATCAACTCTAGCATTTGCAGAATCCAAGACCGACGCAAAACATCTCAGTCCGTTCTTCGATGAACACAAACGCACGGACATGCACGGACATGGCATGCACGAGAAACGCAAGCGCGGCGGGCGTAATTATCTCGGGAAGCGTTGCAACGCTTCTGACCATTCCCATGGTTCGAAAACGCCAACAGGTTCGCAAGATTCGTCCCATACAGATTCTGTCACCCCTGGCGAGTCCAAAAAATGGGGGTTGGCGTGGCCCAACGGCGACGCTTCTTACCTTGTCCATTTCGCCCGCCCGCATGTCCGCTAGTTCGAATATTCATCTTAGTTGTCTGTGTGACTGCTAACGCTATTCTCAGTCTGTATACTTGGAGCCCATATCTGCCTTCTGGGGCGTCCGATCTTGGATTGGAGGGCATCCCGATGCTATGGGGATGGGATCAAGTAAGCACTTTCAAGAGCGTGGTAGTTGAAGGCTACGCAACAAAAGTTCTCGGGATGAACGAGTAGGTTTGCGACTTCGTTGTGTCGCACTTGCAGTGATACAACTACCCCAGACCAAATGAACCCTCTCAATCGAACATGAGCCCTCAGGACGGTATCTCGTTGTGGAAGCAGTATATAGACCCGCTCAAATCTCAGGGATACTATCTTATTTCCCCGGCGTGCACAAACGATCAAGCAGGACTTGATTGGATGAAATCCTTTGTCGACGGATGCACCGATTGTACGGTAAGGAAATATTTCTGTCACCGCCTCAGTAAAGTAGTAGTTGAACTTTGCAATAATAGATTGACGCCGTCGCGTTTCATTTCTACGGTACCGACCCAAGAGCATTCGTTGAGCACGCTACGACCCTGCACGAAACATACAACAAACCAATATGGATCACCGAGTTCGCAGATGAGGTAGGGTTCCAGAGCATCCATTCCAACGCATAACATGAATGCTGATAATGCTATACTCGATGTCACAGAATTTTAGCGGCAGTGGTGGTCAAGCCCCGATGTATGATATTTACGCGTTTCAAAGTGTAATTATTGAATTCGTGGAGAATACGCCATGGATTGAGGCCGCCTTCCCGTTCGGTATGTTGGATCTCTCCTGACGAACACTACTGACTGAAACCATGTCTAGGAGTGATGCATGACATGCAAGGTGTCAACGAAGGCAACTCGTTGTTAACCGCGAACGGGTGGCCAACATCGCTAGCATATAATTACTTTGGTTGAAGTAGCCGCGAAAGCTCCAAACTCTGTGTGGACGTCACTCGTGCTACAACATCCGAACTGCGCATTTTTTGTCGCTTTGTACTGAAATCAAGTTTTGTGGTCGTGCCTGCTTCGTTATTTTGTGAGTCCTTCGATGAGTGTACCCAGCATTCCGCACCGAACTCGGAGGATGCTGGCTATGACAACTCTGGGCACACTGAGGGTGAAAAACAATGGATACGTCATATGGTCTATGATCACTCGAGGCGCTCTCATCTAATGCGACTGGCCTCCGCCATAAGTAAGGTCGTGAGCGACTGAGAAACGGACGCACCCGATAGACTACACGAATGCGCTCAAGATCTGTTCTGCTCGTGCGGCTGCCACGTTCGCGGGTTGCTCGGCGTCTACTTGTGTAGTGACCATCGCATCGTAGAGTCCATGCTGCGAGCCAAGACCGTACGTCAACGTGAGCTCGGATAGGATATTCGGAGAGTGTTTGAGCTGTTCAGCATCGTACGACGAGTTCTTGAGAGTGAAACAGGATACCACATTCCTCAAAGAAATCGACACACCATCGAGATGATGTCCTCCAATAAATGAGCCTGTCCCACCGCCATACCCATCATCCCATCCTGCGAGGCATGTACGATATGTACGTGGAAATGGTCTACACCACGTACCGATCAGCGATGCCACCGTCCATACCCATGATGGGAAACGAATCCACGCACAATAAGATGGTTGGTAATGGATGTACATCCGTAACGCGCCCCCAGGAAGTCCCCATCGTTCCTTCGCAATGCTATACGCCCTGTCCCGTATCTCTTCCAACATCCAAACATGACCGTCCGGCCCACCCCTGAGATCGCGCAGCGAGCGAATGGAAGCGTCAAATACAACGGCGAGGAGGTAGAGCGACGAGATCGGTCCAGAGGGGTCCCATTTCATATCTGGGAGGATGAGGAAGCGCGGTGTACGGCAGAGAACGCTGTCAGTTTCGGACTTGCCCTCTAACACGTCTCTGACCCTGCGATTGGGTACAACCATCCAAGTCGTCATCGTCAGTTCATCCACACTGCTTCTGGGACGTACCATTGTGTGCGTGACGCGGGAAACGCGTCGATATAAGGCTTTACGATTTCGCGGTATAAATCAGGCGTTTCCGTGACCATGATGCGCTCTTGTTTCATGTACTAGAGCAGTCGACGAGCATGGTCATGAGATTTGAGCCACCGGCATGCAAAAGAGGGCGTCACACAAGCACCTTTCGAATATGCACTTCTGTCGCAGGGAATATCACTGTAAGCTTCACATCTGGAACGTCGTCCTTGCGAGCCAACCACGCATGCCACCACGAATACTGTGCAAAACATTCAGATATCCACCTTGATGTGAGCGCGGCGAGTACACGCGATTGACGGGATCGACGCACGATGTCTGTATCTCCTATGCGCTTCGTAGACGTGACGATACCAGTAGATAAGTGATCGGTGAACGTGGACGAGAACGCAGTCCGCTCGATACGCAGAATGGCAGGGAGGCGAACGACATCGGTGGACTCCTCGGAGCTACTAGTCTGAATGCCCGTTGAATCTCTGTCGGACGGTTGTGTACTTGGTGGGGCAGGGAACGTCCCCAGCGCGATCAGAAAGTGAAAATTCGGATCTGATAAAAAGCGGTGGTAATGATTGGTTAATGGTCTAGAGAACCATCCTACTTTCGTCAAGGACGCGTTCAAAGGCGAAGTCGTCGAGATCGTAGGGAAAAACAAGGCTGCCCGAGTGACAAGGACTCATGCTTGTAGTGGAATGAATCACTGCCGGCGGTGGCCGGTGGCGCATTGACATCGGAGCATACACTACTAGAAGATAGAATTTCAAGCACACAGCCAAATCGTTCAAAGTACAGGGTTGGTCTCATATCAGGCCTTGTGCCAATATATCTCAACTATCATCAACTCCAAGCTCGGCACTGTCCAACTTACTCGCGTCTGCTAGGTAACTCCCGACCTCTGCCCATGCCTTGCCATCATGATGTCTCGGTTGTCTGTCGACTACCACCGGCAGTCCCCACTTATTTTTCTGTGAGATGCTAGTGGAGGTGACGGACGGAAAATGGGTCAACAAAAACTTTGCGACCAGACGAGGATTGTCGATTGGTGAATTGGGAAAACGCAGCGCCGTGATCGCATTGCATCGCAATCCTGCTGCCACTCCACTGGGGACATTCCTACCGTCCAGAGTTAAACCAACTGCGCGCAATTTCGGGCAGATGGTGACAAGCGACTGTAGCCCTTTGAAGGTGATACGCTTGGCCCGAAACCGACAGCCATGACATAACTCGATGACCTGAAGTAAAGGCCAGTTATGAGCCAAGTCTGCCAATTCTTCATCACTGAGAACGATGGGGTTTTCCAGCCGGATGGACAGCTCCCGTAGATTGGTGAGGGAGGTGAGGGGTCGGAAGGTATCGAATGAAAGAACGAATGACTCGCACTCGTTGACGAAAGGATAAGATTCCGTATTGATGAGATGAAGCGATTGCAGAGGGGATTTTTCTGGGTAAGATGCAAGTTTACTGATAAAAGAACCTATGTTTTCAGCAGACTCGATCCTGTGGAGATAGAATGTGATTTCGTGGAAGTTTTGGTCACCAGGACGAAGGAGTTCAGTAATCGGGTGTAGATCTTTCAGCATTAGATTTAGCTTCTTGACATTGCGAAGAGGAATGTCGGAAGGTGCTAGTGGAAATTCTCGAAGCTGGAGGGTGAGTTCCTGGAGCTTGGTTGACATCAGGAGCTGCTGGAGGGCACGATCGTTGACAGGAGGCTCAAGAGTGAGACACTTGAGGTTTTTAAAGCTATACAGAGCGAAGGAGAGTGTTCCTATCGATTCCCCCGTGTTCAAATTGAGGTAGAGCCCAAGAGTCGTCAAGGCTGGACAACGTGAAGGGAAGGTTTTGAGGAATGATGCTATAGCCATGTCATGCTCGGTTGCTCCGACATCTAAAGCGACGAGGCCAGGGACAAGGAGTGGCTGAATGTAGGCGATGCCAATGGGATTGAAGTTCTTCCGCGTATTCCATTTAAGGACCCTCAAATTGGGCAGGAGCTCAGACTCAAAGATTATATGTCCTAGAAAGGTGGAAGAGCTATCATTCTGGACTTCAAGTTCCTGAATCCGGTGGGAGTAGCGGTTGATGACGAGCCAGTCCGCTAGGGATGGTGGACGCTGTTGACGTCAGACAGGATTTTAGTTCAGGGAACAGTTCACTCACTGCCAAGCCTCGCCTCAGCAACAAAACAGAGGCTTTTGACGCAAAACACTGGAAAAGCGGCTCGAGCGAGTTGAGTTTGCGCCAAAGGTAATCGAGGGATGGTTCCGACAATCCACGACACGTCCGAGCGAGCACAGCTAACGCACGTCGTCCTTCTTGGTCAGGTGTCCGAATTCGAATACCACGATCATAATGGTTCGGTTTAGAACGGCTTGGTTCTGCCAGACGATCTAGGATGGCATCGAACAATTCTGCCACGAATAGGGGATTGGGTGTACGAGGTGCTGAGGGCATGATGATGATGATGTTTGGGATGCGATGTGCTGCTGGTTAAATAGGCTGCTAAGTCGGCGGACAATGATGATCTGGGTGTTGACCACCACTGTCCACAGTGTCCATCACTTACATTGTGGTCCCGCTTTGAGAGACATTCAAGGGGCCCGCACTGGGTTGACAAGTTTCCTAATCAAGACGGTCAGCTCGTGAAAAATAGGTTGATGGATTAGTGGACAATGCCCCGATTGCAGACCACCACTGACCAACTCAACGCCGCCGTGTCAAGTATTGACATCGTGGTCCCGTTTTGAGGAACGAGTCTAATCAAGGTAGCCAGCAGGCTGCTGAATTAGTGGACAATGGTAGTTGCAGACCACCATTGACCACCCAATTTTTGCGTGTCGAGTACTTACATGGTAGTCCCATTTCGAGTGATGCTTTTGGGGTCTCGGCCCGATCTGTCAATTCCTGAAGGTGTACTTCGTCACTTCTTCCGACTCGGAGAAGCTGTTCAAGGCGGCCGGCGTGACCGTGACATAACGCGACGCGACGCGTTTCATTTCCCAACCGTCATATTGCAAGTCTGCAACCAACTACAAATGACGGAAATATCAGCCTAGTAAGCGACCGTCCCGACAACGCATAGTGTAGGAATACCAGCGCATCTAACACGACTCGATACAGTGAACAAGAACGCGAGGCAAACATCGCCCGAAATCGTGCCCTTCTCGAACAACTCGAACTCAAGGATGCCGTCGCGACTCTCGGCGTGCCAGTCAAGCCAAAACCCGCTCCAAAAACTAAAGCAAAACCTGTTCCAGCTGCCAAGAGGGTCAAGCACGAATTGACCGAGGAAGCGCCCCGTCGACAGAGCGCACGCCTACGGAAACTCGAAGACGTGGTCGACCCTAACGAGACCCCTGCACAGAAACGGAAACGCATAGCTGAAGCTGAGGAGCGGCGAAAAAAAGAGGAGGAGGAACGCGTCTCGACAGAAGAGCAGGCGCGTTTGGCGAAGCGTCCCAGGGTACAGGATCTCGACCTCACCATGCTCACTTCATCCGAAGAACTGGGCGACAGGGGGATGAGCGCTTTACGAGGTTCGTTACAGGCCATCACAAACAATTCTATTCAGAGGGGTGTAGGAAACGTGGATGCATGGGTATATGAAGGCGACAAACGCGGCGAGAAAGAGACGCAGGAGCTGAGAAAGAGGCTTGGAAACATGAAAGTCGTTTCAAGAGCAAAAGTAACACAAGACCGTATCTATAGTGCGGTATATCATCCTGAACCCACCAAGGATCTGATCTTTTT
Organism: Boletus huronensis; assembly: GCA_038093155.1. Lineage (NCBI taxonomy): Eukaryota > Fungi > Basidiomycota > Agaricomycetes > Boletales > Boletaceae > Boletus > Boletus huronensis. The sequence continues at coordinate 38,389 of JBBPRS010000156.1, read as the reverse complement.
TGGAGGTAAATGAATTGGATTTGGTTTGTCTCTTTCATGACACTTTTATAGACAAACATGGGCAACTTGGCATTTGGGATGCACGAGCCCCTACTGAGGAAGTGGCCGACGAAGATGACGATGTTACCCCTGCCTATGGAGAGTCAGGGGGTACGTATTGGCGTCTTCAGCAACACTGGCCCGCCACGGCCAAATCCTCGATTTCGTCTATCAGGATAGACCCAATAGACTCCCATAGTGTAACTCTACTTCATCTCAGCCCATAATCACTGTTCTGATCATCTACCACCAGCTATACACGACATCTTACGATTGTACTATTCGACAATTTTCTTTGGTTTCTGGCGTTTCCCACCAAATATACTCCTCTTCGAATGTCCTGATCACTTCTCTTGAACTGATCCCTTCCGGGCATGAAATGTGGATATCCGATGTCTCTGGAGGCGTGACTCATTTAGATCTTCGGGAAGGTCCTAGTCACGCTCGCTGGTATGGGCTGTCAGATCAAAAGATAGGAAGTGTCAGCATAAACCCAACTAGTCCCCATCTCATCTTGACGGCTTCGAACAGCCGGTATTTAAAGTAAGAGAATTCTCATCTCATCTCATCTCATCCGTGATTGATTCGCGAGCGCAGGATATGGGACACTCGAAAACTAGACGCCCTTACGACTAAAAGACATGGGGGTGGTGGTGCCACCTCGTCCTCGTTCTCACCACCATCTTCCCCTTCAAAACTCCCATCTGGCCCGTTCGATTTTGACTTTGAGAAAATCCAAAAATTTATCGACTCGAAAAAAGGGAGCGGCGCACTCCGCGGCGAGCACGCCCACGGAAAATCTGCCACTTCGGCATACTGGGATTCCAGAGGGCGAAGTATCGTGAGCACCAGCTACGACGACATCCTGAGGCGTGGGTACAGGCTCGATGGTTCGCGCTGGTTTAGTGCTGACGATGTCGGCGGACAGTTTGGGAGCTCGACGCGGGAAAGTACGACTCTTCTCCCGTTTTCCCTGCATTCACGCCATTCAGTCGAATAAAGCATAATTGTCAGACTGTAAGCAGCAGGCATTCGCTTGTTGGAGACCGATGATTGACGATCGTATTCAGGGAAGATGGTTGACGCCTATTCGGGCCGTATGGAACCCCAATCCGAATGTCTACCCCCACTTCACGGTACGTGACACCCACTCGAATAGACATGGTCGAGCCATCATACCGACGCATGTAACGTACATCAGGTCGGGAGTATGGATCACTCCCTCCTCATTTATTCCTGCAAAGTACGTCCTTTCCATCGACTCGAGACGTCTGCGTACCCATTCATACTCATACCCCTGACGATCCATTTCCTGAACGGCTATCTAGGGAGAACTGGTCGCCAAGTTGTCAGATCCCGAGCGGTATGTCTCGATCTTCTGCATTCTTCCAGACGTCTCGTCTCATTCCAGCGATCGATCGGGCGCGTTATAGGATTACTGCGACTCAGGCTGTCACGTGTTCACATCCGAGCGTTGTCGAGCGGTGTGCGACGGGCAATGGAAGCGGGCGCTGTGTATTGTGGGCGCCGCCCGAGTTGGAGTAAGCTGTACCTGTCGTGTATCTGTGTACATGCGAATGTTGTATGTATCAGATCTGTTTAGCGTTTTTTGGCGCGACAAGCTCCAAGGGTAGCTCGGGTCCAGAGTCTGACTCGGAAATAACCCAACATCGAAGCTAGGGGCATGCAGATGCTGAAACCAGCACTCGCTCGACTTCATCGATATCAATCGATCGCTGGGAGAAGATCCCTCCCCGACTTGCCAAGACAAAGGGCAGGAAGGAGCCTGTGTCGTACGATCTCCACGCACGACCAAACAATCCGAGCAGTCCGCAGGCAAACTGCATTCACTCCATATCGTAGCAGTGATATATTCATATTAAAAAGATAACGAAAACATCGATCTACAAGAGGAAGAAAACGACGAGGGAAAAAAAAGGGGGGATGGGGATGGGGAGAACCATAATAGAGAACGAACCGACCGTGTCACAAGTATGATGACGTTCGTCCGCTTTGTAACAAGGTTAATTATGGGGGAAAAGAAAACGTGAGACAGACGATGGAAAATTCGAGGTCCATACCACATGAGTATACATGTCTTTCCTTTTGCATTGAGCATCATCATGTTCATGTCATTTGACAATGAGCCATTGGGGGGAGTTGGTGATCGAGGAAGAAAAGGCGAAGAAGATAAGATGAGTGCGGAAAGCTCGGGGATGGAGGATAGTAAAGATGGGTGGGACGGACTGGGTCATCAAGTCTCCATTGTTCGTCTTCCACACACAGCAATTCCTTTGCTCAAACCCCCACTCTCTTCCCAAACGTTTCTCTCGACAACATGACCCGAGCCAGAAACCTGCAAAAAACTAACCACTCATCGCGACCTGCAACGTTCGCAAAGAAGACCAAGACCGACGCAGGAGAATATCCTAGAGGAAATCCTCGGCTCTCGCACGTTTCTTCCCTCTCATTTCCTCCGGAGCAAGACCCGCCAATGGCGAAGATGATGACGCAGTATTTGTCGATTGCTGGGCAAAGTAATATCTGGCCGTATATGCACGTTTCTCTTCCTGTGTCGCGCACAACAATCAGTATCGATCGAGGCTAAAAAGGGAAGGAAACGCACGGGAGAGAAATTGGGGTCTGCATACTTGAGTTCCGTCTTTTTCTTAAACGGTGTATATTTTTGTTCCAAGGCTAGGTTTGGAAGTACAAGTAGCGGTGGTTGATTTTGGGCAGATACCGACCCAGCAGGCTGTACTGGTTTCGTCTGCGGTACTGGTGTAGGCGTGCCACTCCCCACGATAGGAGTGGCTGGCGTCCCTGCTCCATTTATGCCAGAGGCGGGGAAAGGCGAACCAGCAGGGACAAATGCCGGAGGAGGCCCGAGTGGCGGACGAGACATGCCTGGCTGGAAGGGAGGCGTACCTTGAGGAAGCATACCTGGTGGGGGTAGCATTACGCCTGGAGGGGGCATTGGAAACCCAGGCGGTGGAGGTCTAGTATGTCATCATGTTACACGAATACAAGGTGGAAGGAGATTGTCAGCATCATCTGAACAAGATCCAGACAAACCTTACAAACGAGGTATGGACTTACCCAGGTGGAAAGCCGGGTAAACCAGGTATACCGGGGAAGGAGTGAGGGAGTGGAGGTAGCGCACCTGGGAAGATCCCTATAGGAGGTGCACCTCCTGGAGGGATGAAGGGAGCGGGCGGCGCACCTGGAACTATCCCAGGGGGTGGTGACATTCCTGTAGGTAGCGCTGACATGACAGGCATGGGAGGTGCCGCATACGCCTGAGGTGGTGCGCCATACACTGCTCCACCCTCAGACGTGGCTGGTGCAGTAGCCGAGGTAGCGTCAGTGGAACTGGCGCCCATGAGTGCCCTGTGGGCCTCAAGCTGGGCACGAAGTTGTTCTTCCGACAAGGGTTTGTTCTCCACTTTAGGTCGTTTTGGCTGTGGCTGAGAAATCGAGCCCGCTGCGAGGCCAAGTTCTATCTCTTTGCGACGTTTATAGTCTGCTACGTCGGGTGCGGGAATACCCTCCATGCCGAAGATTTCGACTTCGTAGCCGTCACGACCAGGAAGGGCATTCTCGATTCGTGGGAGGCTATATGAAAATATGGATGTAAGATCGGCAACGATTGGAGAGGAGGAAAGACCGCTCACTTTTCGGGTTCGAGTTTGTGGACTTGTTGAATGTGAACCGCAAGACCTCCTGCGGTGTTCAGACGACGAGGACACATGTTGCACTTGAAATGCTTTGCCTTCTGGTGCTGCATGAGGACTATACAGCAGCACGAGTCAGGTTGACGCTCGTTTCCAGCGAGGTTGAAGACGCACCCTTCTCGTCCTCGAACTCTCGTTCACAATACCAGCACCATGGCCGAATGATCTAGTATCAATCAGATGGGGTTGTACTAGCAGTAGGGAAGGACTGACCTGCTTGTTCTTTTTCTTTGCCATCTGGTCGACTGCGCGGTCGTGGAAGAAAAGCGGGCGAGGAAACTTTTTCGGAGAGTGGGTTCGGCCTGTAGCGTGGGAAATAATCTTTGACCTCGTGACCCCCGTCGAATTACATAATTATTCCGTCGCTGCTACTACCTCGACGATGCCGTCCGGAGTGAACGGTACGACTGCCTCTGCCACGAACGCAAAGGCCATCAAATCCAAAAACCAGCTACGCCGCGCCAAGGCAAAGCAGAAAAAGGCCACCGCCGCCTCGAATCAGACGACGCCGGTCAGTCTACCGCTCTCCTATCGCCGTGTTGCTCGTCGATGGTGACTGACGCTGGGTGTCCCTTCACGCAGGAACTAGATGGCACTCCCTCGAATGGGGACATTTCCGTGAAAAGAGAGCGCTTGGTGGACTATGTTGGTGACAATGTCGAGTACGTGGTTGAGCAGCTGGATGGCAAAGGCGCGGCCTTTGAGGCCTTTTCCGACATCTTTGCCAAGTTCCAGGCGCCTACTGACCACTCGGAGGTGCGTCTCTCAACACCCAAGCCTCCGAAAACACTAGGTTGACGTCCTCTCACCATGTCTAGGCCAAAAGTTCCGAGCCCACCAAAGGGGAAGTCATCTACTCGGACGACGATATGGCTTCCGACGCGGGTTCGGATAATTCGGACGCTCCTAAAAAACCTCTTTCAAAAAAGAAGCAACGTAAACTCTCCAGACTTACCATCGCCGAACTCAAGCAGCTTGTTCCGAAACCCGAAGCAGTCGAGTGGACTGATCCTTCCGCCGCGGATCCAAGATTGCTCTTACATCTCAAATGTTATAGGAACACCGTACCTATCCCGGCCCACTGGAGTGCCAAGAGGGATTATCTACAGGGCAAGAGAGGTATTGAGAAACCACCGTTCCAGTTGCCGGCATATATCGCGGACACCGGCATTGCCACAATGAGGGATGCGATCAAGGAGAAAGAAGCGAACATGTCACTCAAAGCGAAGACGAGGGAACGGGTTCAGCCCAAAATGGGAAAGGTTGATATCGACTATCAGAAGTTGCACGATGCGTTTTTCAAGTTCGCAACAAAGCCTGTGGTGACGAGCTTTGGGGAAATGTGAGTGCATCCTCAGTTTCGTTTGTGGTAATATATCGACCTCGGTTTCTTCTTGCATAGGTACTACGAGGGGAAAGAGTTCGAGACATCATTGAAGGAGAAGCGGCCCGGCGATTTGTCGCCCGAGCTCGTGGAAGCCTTGTCCATCCCACCGCTAGCACCTCCCCCGTGGCTCATCAGCATGCAGCGATTCGGCCCCCCGCCGAGTTATCCAACACTCCGCATACCAGGTCTGAACGCGCCCATACCAGAAGGCGCGCAGTGGGGTTTCCATCCGGGTGGTTGGGGCAAGCCTCCTCTAGACGAATACAATCGACCACTGTACGGTGACGTCTTTGGCGTCTTGCCCAAAGTTGGTGATGTTAACGTACGTATATGGACTGATTGGAACTGCAACGCTGTCCATTTACGTAATCCAATTTTCACAGATTGGCGAACCAATTGACAAAAATACATGGGGCGAACTTGAGCCCGAAGAAGGTAAGCACCTTGTGCCATCAGGCAGAATACTTGCTGAACGACTTGCAGAAGAAGAAGAGGAGGAGGAAGAAGAATCAGAGTCGGAAGTGGAAGAAGCATCCGATGCCGCCGCCCCTGCAGATGGCTTGCAGACACCGTCGGGTCTCGAAACGCCCTCGGGCCTCACATCTGTCGTATCGACCGTCGCAGGGGGGCTCGAGACGCCCGATTTCCTGGAGCTCCGGAAGACAGCACCATCGAGGGAGGAGGATACTGGTCCACGGTCGTTGTACCATGTTGTTCCAGAGAAGCAAACGTCTGTGCGGGGACTTATGGGAAGCGAGCGAGGATACGATGTTGCTGCTGTTACTGGAGCGTCTGGAGCACCTATACCTGTCCTGGGAGACGAGAGGGGGACAAAGGTACGTTCGCGTTTGGGTATTCTGGTCCTCACGACTGACGAGTGGGTGACATTGCAGCGGAAAGCAAATGGGGTGGAGGTTTCATTGGACGCCACCGAGCTGGAGGGTCTCTCGGAAGAAGAACTCCGCCGGAAGTACGAACAGCATTCGCGTGGATCAGCCGGTGTCGCCGGATCGAAGGAGGACTTTTCGGACATGGTGGCAAAGGAGATGGCGAAGAAGAAACAAAAGATGGACAAGGAGCGGGAGATGAAGAAGGGGAAAGAGTTCAAGTTTTGATCAAACGTCGTGGTTGTTTATGGTAGTCTTTGCTGATATCTTATTCTGTCGGATCAGTCGATGGGAACGATGAGGAGCAAGGCTGTGCAACCGGCGGGCGCGGGCTGTCGGCGTCTGGTCCTTGGCTTTGGGCGACATAAGGTTCAAGGGACCCGGTGATCTTCCCCCAGCCTGCTCACTTTCTTATCTTCCATCCGGCCGATACCGCAGAGACCCCTGCGGCGATGAACGCTTGAAGCTCGGCACTCACACACGCGGCGACTACGTTGTTCACTGGCTACCACTGCTTGCTCGTACGTATTCCAGAGGACCGTCCGACCAACGCACCCTCGTGCCTACTGTCTCTTTTTCTCCAACGCTCGTTGTTGCCCCTTCCAAGTTTCCAGTCGTCGTTCACACTTTTTTTTCCCGTTCCGTTTCGGGTGGTGCGCAAGATTCTCGAGACTGTCAGGAGAGCCGACTCTTTGCAGGAAAAAATGTCTAGCGTGAGGATGTACGAGCGATCACTCTCAAATTACCCCCTTCTTTGACTTACGTGGCTTTGCAATCAAGTGCCCTCCAACCGCCTCCCAACGTCGACTTTGTAGTCGGTGAGTTTGTGGTACTCCCGGGTTTCTCCAGATGTTGACGTTCTGAATCGTACCTGTTTCCTTGCCTTTGCGTCTCGATTGGACGACGATGAATCTTTTTTCGAACCTCGCATGGGCGTTTGTGGTTGGTGATGAAATGTGACTGGCGCGCCATGCACGGTGGTTAGGCTATCCTGGAATTCCGCCCGGTGTAAGGGACCGACCACAGGCTGCAGTTAAAGGGGTATGTGGTCCTTTCTCAGCAGGCCTCTGCGTTTGCTCCTGACCCACTTCCTCTTCGACGTCATCCCATCCTGATTTCAATTTCGTTATCCATTGTCATTTTTTTATTCAAATTATAAATCTTCCAACCCTGCGACCGACAATTGCAATCTGACCCGTCAAACCCTTGTCCCACAACGCATGGTAGGCTGTCGAAGTCCGCGTGGGGCCTGCAGGCGCCAAAGCCAAATGGGTACGCGTTGAGCTCAAGAAGATCGAAACGCTCCCGGGCGGAGGCCAAGCGAATTCATACTTTGACCACGTCGGCCCTAGCCCCATCTCACTTTGGCAATCGAGTGAAGATTACTCGGTGCTACAATCTGTGCGCGATGACGTGTTATTTCTGTGCTTGGGTGTTGCTGATGATGAGATGATGATGATAGCAAGATCTTCCTTTCTTGATTCGTATTCCGGAGTCCATACCGCCTAGTATTGCGTTGGAGAGAGGTGGTGAGTTGATTCGTCGTGTAGCTTTGCTGCTATCCCATCTCATTGGAGTGCTCCCTGTAGCTGGCATTCGATACGAACTTGTCGCAACAGTATGCGTGCTTGCCAAAAAGTGAGTTCTCTGCCCAATAAATTTTCTGCATCTTTTCTAACCACCGCCAGGGGTTTCTTTCGCCGTGGCAAAACGGCTGTGATATCACAAGCAACAACGATCATAATCGACAAACATGAGCTACACTCCACTTGGCCCGTCTACTCGCAGCCTGAGTCACGTTCCGTCCATCAAGAAGGCGTCCACCTCACCGTTGACCGGGGGCGAACATGCTATGGACCTGGCGATCGTGTCTCCGTCATGGCAATCCTCAAATCTGACGCCGTCCACCCTGTCGTACTTCGTGGATTTGAGTTTACATTGAAAGAAACCACCATTTTTCGTGCCGGTCCCCAAGCAACTTCGAAACGGAGTGGACCCCAAGCCAAGGTATCTAACATTGGCGAACAAAAGGTCCCACTGAACGTGACGTTGTATAATGGCACGCAACACAAAGCCGAGTTGGGGTGTTTAATCCCTAATACGCACACGACGACAACGTTGAATGCAGCGCGACATATTGACATTACTTATGTCATCATCGTGAGGGCGTGGATTGGGCAGATGCAGAGTATCATGATGGAGTTGCCTGTCATTGTGTCAAATTGGCCTCGGTGAGTAGACTCGGTTCGAACTTCGTCCGAGGAGAGGGTCGACTGAAGAATTGCCTTGATTGTAGGAACGTATCTGAAGAAGCTATCAGGTACGTTGCTGGGACTCTTATTTCCCCGTATCGTGTGTCGTTTAACCGTTCTTGCTGTCTTTCACAGACGGATCGGCCATTCACCCAGTCTATGTGTAACCTCGCCCTCAAGCCCGGCAGCAACTGTACCCATCACTACCTCTATCACTCGGCCTCTGACAGCCGACTCCTACAACCAAAACGCTTCCAACCTCCTCTTTAATGTTAACGAATTTGGCACCGGCCCCCGCTCTCCACCTGCACCCCTCAAACAGTCGGTTCAGTACAGTACCGTGCCGATTGGACACAATGGTACTGCAAGCGCACAACTGGATGTGGACGACTTTGGAGCTCTTGGAGGTGGTTCTGGAGCGAAAGTGGCGGGGACCATTGACCATCCTGGTTACGGTTCTTCGAACCGACCAACTTCCCGAGGTGGACTGGGAGGTATCCAAGAAGATTCACCTCTGGGTGCAAGTGTGGAGGGCGTTGCTGAACCGCGACCAGCTGGCGTGGGACGGAGACGACCGAGTGCAAACGCTCAGAACCGGTTCACGATTACGAATATCAGCGAGAAGGACGCCGCGGAGGGGATCAACCCTCAGGTATCGAGGGCTACACAGCCGACGACGCCACCTTCGCGCGGCGCGCAGAAGGGGTGGCCGCCTACTGCTGAAAACGAGAAGAAAATGCTGTACGAGGATGCCATCGAGAGAGTGAAAAAGGTACAAGGGGCAGTTGCGATGGCGAACGCAACGGCGGCTAGCGATGTGAGATTGATGCTCTATCACTTGATCTTGTGTTTCATTCGAACTGATGGATAATCGATAATCAGATCGCGTCGAGTGTGACCTCTGCTGCCACTCCATCATCCAAGAAATCGTCTCCTTGGCCAACGGCGGAAATAGAAAAAGTGCGATTATATGAACATGCTCAGGCAACCGCGAAGCGTACCCAGGCGTATGGAGTCTCCTCGCCATCTATCCATAGCCGCAGCAGCTCAGAGGCGAACTCTCCGGGCTCGCGCGAGAAGCCATTCTCGTCCAGTGTCGTTCCGGGTCCCGCCATCCCAGCTGGGGTCGCCTTGTATCAACTCGCAGTCTCCTCCATATCGCCCAACGTCAACAATGGCTCTGGTACGCCGAACGGCCGGGTCAGACCGCCTTCTCCCCCATCGTCGATCTCGCGGGTACCCCACTATCCTTCGGCTGAAGAAGAGAAAGCGGCGCTGAAGCGTTACCACGAAGCCAAGCTTGCTGTGGATCGGAATCAGAACACGCAGTTTGCGTCCAGGGAGGGTATCGCTGCTGGTTCTTCGGCTGGGGTTGCTGGACCTGTAGCCTATGACAGTCTGTACCCAGAGTCTGACGGACAGGGTCATGCGGGCGGGTCGGACATGCCTCCTCCGTTTGATTCGCCGGGTAGCAGCAGTCAACCCCACTACCTGGACGAGAAAGAGAGGTTGAGGAGACAGTACGAAGTCCAGGACGCCGCAGCACTCGCTGCGGAGGCACAGGCACAAGAGCCCCCTTCCACTCCATCACACGTGGCAAGGGTGCCTTCGTATGTTGGTCCACCGCTTGAAGAGAGTGGGTTGTCGGAGAAGGAGATTTTGAGAAGGAGGCTGGACGAGCAGGATAGAGTTGCACTTCTTCTACAGCAACAACAGCAACAGCAACCAGAACAGGAACAACCGATGCTTCCACAGACACCCTTACGTATCAACGGCTCCCGCGCCCCGCCCGTCCCGCCGACGCTGAATGGCTTCAAGCCGTTGACAGCGGCTGAGGAGAAGGCGCAACTACGTGCCAAGTACGAGGTCGAGGAACAGGCATCAGTCAACGGCCACGCACTGGACGCAACCCCGCCCCGCCATCCGTATGCCGCTGTAACCCCTACGGGCGAGGCACCACCACCCCCATTGATGCCACGTCCTCCCGCAGAATATATTGAGGAAACACAGGAAGCTGATCTACGCGGACGGTACTACGATAGCCTGGGTGTGGGTTTGGCTAGCGCACTGGATGCTCTTACGCCCGTACCGGCGCGGATAGCCTCTCCGGTGGCTAACCCTCGTCTGGACATACGGCCGTTTTCGCCATTTAATGCTGGGTTGGGATATGATCCACTGTCGGCGGTGGCGTCGCCCACTCCTGTCCATGGCCGTGTCCGGCCTCCGCCCCCGCCACCCCCAGCAGCGCAATACTAACATCTCTCCGTGTGTCATTTGTTTCACTCATATTTGATAACATATTATGCTTCTTTTTTTTTCCCTTGCCCTTCTGTTTTTCGTGGATATCCCATTTGTGCTTGCCGTCGACACGATAGTCACGCTCTTTCGCCATCTTGTTTTTTTTTGCATACATACACTTTATTCACTCTCCCATCAATCCCTGATCGCTCCATCTATCGAAGCCACTTGTTCAACATTTCTATTTCTGGTGTAACTTGTTCTCCCTTCACTGACGACGTGCTCGTCCGTTTTGTGATCGATCCATCTATCCGCGTCTGTTCATCATTTTCATGTGGATGCTACATTACTGTTATATGTGGGTCGCTAGTATATATGACTCCTACGCTGTGTTGTAATGTCGGACGGAGTTTCGCTCCGGACAGTTGTCGTGTTGCTGGATCTGTACTTGCGTTGTTCCATGTACATGTTCCACTGCAATTGAATGATTCGGGTCGTTCGGAGCTTATGCATATATGAATCTTCTAGAGTCCCAATCATTTTGTCGGGAATTATTATTATCAGATACAACGCATATCTGGGGCAATGGTACACGACATCATCATCATCATCCTACACGCATGCACGATCAAATGTACGACCAACTTACATGCCTACCCTTCGCTTTCCTTCGTTGCATCCACCTCCCCCTCACAAGCGCAGGCGCACCGACCCGACACAGGGAGAGGGATTCTAAACCCACCAGTCAAATTCATCACACCCCTTGGATCGTACTTCTTTCTCAGCCGTCTCAGCTCGTCAAGATTACCACGGTAAAGATCCTCCACGTTCGTCGCCTCCACGAGCGCCGTACTGATGAAATACGGGAGACCTTCAGACTGGGGACGTTCCGTGCGAACCTTGTCTCTGAGTTTCTGTAAAGTCGACTTCATGGTGTCGATCCAATACGTGTCGTTTTCCTTGCCCTCCCACGTGATGTACACGATCATCGGGCAGTTGGGCTTGGCTTCTTCGTGAGGCCAGGCAGAGGGAGTCGCCCTTTTAAACATGTCCTTGGTGAATGGCCACATGCCGATGCCGACACGCGTGCCACCATATTCCAGGATCTTTTCGGAAGCTTCCTGGAAGGTTTTTTTTGAGGGGAGGAAATGTGGTCAGTAACTGGAACCGATTGGTGAATGCGAATACAGTAATATGCTCACCATCGATTGCTTTTCGATCTCATCGATGATACCCGGGGTGAATTCGTCGACCATCACGTTACCCCAGCGACCGCTGCATCATGAGAATGTCATTCATGAACGCAAGCACACCGAAAGGAATGTTAGATACCGTGGAAATTGGCTAATACCGACCATGGGCCGCTTAGGCTTAGGCTTGGGTGGTGCCTGGAGCGCTGAACCATCGCCTACGAATTGGGTTATCGCCAGGAGCTGCCCACTATTTAAAATCATCGACGATGTCTTGTGATGAGACTGCCGAACAATACCACTACGTATGCAAAGAAACGCACCTCATGAAAACGTTGTACTTAACCTCTTCCTCTTCGGTCTTGTGCTGTTCCAATTCTTTAGGAAGCTCGCCTAGATCATATGTCTCATTCTCCACCGAACGGAGTGTATCGGCTGCATAGAAGGAACTAGTCTTATTGGAGGACTCAGATTCCTCAGGGTCGAAATACGGAGGCATTTTCCATTTGGGTAATGGGTCGCCGTAGTTTTCAATGGTGTGTTCGATCGCCCTAAATTCTTTGAAAGGGTCTTCGGCAGGCAGGGTGCCATCATATACACAATGGACTGTCAAATTTCTCTGCAGGACACGAGACAAGCAGTTTAACTATCAACAAAGCTTGCGTTAGAGGGAGATGCCGGAACAGACCTCGATACGGCCGGCATTATTGTGATGTCTGAACGTAGCTTCGATGTTTGCTTTGTTATCGGTTTTCTTGATGAAGTTAGCGATGGCATCTTTGACTGCTTTGTGATGCTGTCCTTTGTACGTGAGCTGAAAATCCTATATATAATATATTAGAGAACATCGACATGGGTGTGAGAGACAAACGTACGTAGTATTTCCCTTGCTCATGAGCTTTGAGCGTGAATTCGGTGATTATGCCAAAGTTGTTGCCTCCTCCCTGATAAGTACAAGACTTCAAGCTCACCAAGAGTGTATTCCAGAAGAAAGTTTGCGCTCTACCTTGATGGCTTTCAACAACTCCGAATCTTTCTCTGCGCTTACCTCTTTGAAGTCTCCATTCGGAAGGACGAGGTTCGCAGCCTCAATGTTGTCCACACCCAACCCATATTGGCTCGTTTTGGTCGAGTACCCGCCGCCTAGCATCCAGCCTGTTACCCCGACCCCCGCGAGACCCGAACCACCGACGATATTGAGCTTGTGAGGAGCCAGTGCGCGGTATAACTCTTCGAAAAGACATCCAGCCCCGACGTTCACGAGCGTTTCCTCCCTATGAACAGTAATCTTGTTGAAGCGAACCAAGTAGATTTGGATGCCCTCAGTGGAACTAAACCCAGGATTGGTGGAATGTCCACCGCATTTAACCTAGAGACGAGAATGGAAAACGTCCGACGCCGACAAACGGAGGAGAGCTTACTGCGAAGGGAACACGGGTATCTGAAATGACTTTGACCTAGTATATCGCATGTTCATTCTGCTGCTAAATCGCTCCCGGAGAGCCCATCTCAAGAGACTTACAATCGACTGTAGATCCTGCACTGATCCAGGCTGAACAGCGCAAGTTGATATCTCGGTGCTACTGTTGAAGTAGTGAGTAACGCTGGCTTTATAACCGCTTCCACCTGCGGAGTAAATACATAGTGAGTTGACAGTAAATCAGACATTCAACACACATATAGCTTTCCGTACCAAAAGGAAAGAATTGAGATCTGCCTTCGCTCTCATCACAAATGATTTTGATCCTTGCGATGGCATTTTGCATCGCAAGGTTACTAGATAGCTATGCAGAGTAAGAAAGCGAGAAACGTCGTCGCAGCTGGATCAGAATACGTATGGATAACGAAGGCAAAGGAACGCTTACTGGCATTTTGATATGTTGGCTTCGGGGAAGCTCCAGCTGATCGCCGACGAGGGAGGTGAGAGACGTTCACTGATTGTCCCAACGAAAGCCGGGGAAGCATATATCATTTAATTATACCCATGCCGAATATTCCACAGAAGCGATTACTCGGATCGATAAGGGAGCCTCATTGCGATCCAGGGGTGGAAGGTCTAGAAGGTCGACAACTGGCATGGAACATCTACAGTTTTAAGCGGTTGATTTCGTACATAACGAGCACTCTGACCTTTCTCCACGTTTGTCCCGCATCTTTACTCAGTCTTTCGGCGCATGAATGAGGGATTGCATTACAAGCGAAGAACGGTCAATTTCACGATAGCAGGTTGACCCATCACAGGGGGCTGAGTAATGTTAGGATTGATAAAGACTTGGACCCAACTCGAGTTTGCACCCTGCAGGCGCTGACGAACGGTGACACCGATTTTCCTGAAAGTTCCGGTCAGATGGCCAGGCGGATCAAGGTTCACTGAGGGAACGTTCAGGGTTTCAACGTTTCAACAGTGACAAATCGAATCGAATCCCACAAATTGTTCTCGACAACAACTGAATGAAATATCAGCTCCCGAGTCCCAGGTACGTACGTCAGGCCTTCAGGACCCCAGCTTTAGATCTGAGACTGTACGCCCAAGACTAGGAACCCAGAGAAGTTTGTCTCAAAACTATCTACCAGTGGCTTTCAGCAAGGTGGTGGCCCTCTTATGCCCACATGAGCTTCAGCTTCCCAAGTCACATCAACAAGCAAGGGGCCAGGAGAGTCGAGAACCTCTTGATCGACTGATCGATCGCTGTCACATTCGAGTCCAGATATCATATTTGTGCCATTCTAGGCCCGGCGGGATTAGTGCGAAAGACATCTTGACAGGTCTTGAGTAAGTGAGCGGAAGGACCCAAGTCCCCGGATCAGTTCATCCCACATGACCCCATGATCGATCCTTGTCGTGCCAGAATGGTAGCTGTTATGAACTCAGAATGACGAAGTATAGTGCCTCAAATTTCGCTCGTTACACTTTCATGACCATGTCGCTGATTACTGAGGCTGTTGGAACAATCACACCGCTTTGTGATTCATACAAAATCGGTTTAGACGATTCCGATCCGCCTACTGTCAAAGCTGTCCTGAAGAGTGCGGTTGCCAAGGTATCTTGGTTTTATCAACGAGATCTCTGATCATCCACGTTTACCGTGTTATCGCGCGCACTCCAGTGGACAGTACAAAACTTCGATAATGCCCCAGATTGCTACCGGTTGTTCGTGAACGATGGCGAGAAGGATCACGCTCTGAATGCTGCAGAGGATGGGACTAGCGTTTTTGCCTTTGAAGGTAGCCCCGCCTCCTCGGACTCACAGGTGTGGCGCTTCTTCCGCTTTCCGGACGAGTATTACTAGTAAGTGCCAGAATTCATAACCACAGCACATGCTGATACTTACTAGTCCACAGTATCCAAGATATATCCAGTCATAGGGCATGGAAATTGAACGGAACAGCCGTTAAGTCGTTGTGTCGATCCGAAAGCACTCGTTCACTGATGCAAATCATCATATAGATTGAGCTTGCTCCCCTTCCTGTTGGAAATGATGGGCTTGAGCCGTTCAAATTCAGCTTCGTGTTCTCTGGCTGAATGGTGGTCTTGCGGATATTGGACATCAACCTTCTATGGTGACAGATTTTGAACATGTACGTCGATGTAAGACTATCATTACCTGGCGCGCCAGAATAGAAGCTTGAGATCGCAAATATTTCGAGCCAAGTTTTACTGACCGGGCACTCGGTAAATTAAAGGTATCATCCCGCGTTTGTGGCTTTCTAGTTGTCGAATTTTACCAAATCTTCCTCACTCAACTTTCATCATGCCGCAGCCAAGTGAGCCTTTTACCACGATAACACCCCTCCATGATACATACAAAATTGGACTGGATGTCGCTGATTCACCTGTCGTCAAACCTATTCAGAAGTGTGTAGTTGCGAAGGTACGTCTGTTCTCTATTGAAGCCTCCAATTTGCCGCCCGAGTTCAACGTATTTTCACACACAATCCAGTGGATAGTGCAAAACGTTGATAATGAAAAGGATTATTATCGATTGTACGTGAGCGATGGCCAAAAGGATTCCGCTCTCCGAGCATCGGAAGATGGAACTAGCATAAATGCCTTTGAGGCTAGTCCTAGTTCCTTGAGCTCGCATGTATGCTCATTCCCCACCTCGCGGACGAGTTCTTCAGGTAAGTGCCTAGCATGCGCGTTAGTACAGACCGTGTTGACATTTGGTCTCCAGCATCCTGGATCCAGCTATTATCAGGGCATGGAAAATAAACGGAACAGCCGTTAAGTCGCCCTGCGGGTTCGAACTGCATTTTTTTGCTGACGTAGATTGTCTTGTAGATCGAGCTCACTGAGCCTCCAGTTGGAGACGATGGGCTCGGGTCGTTCAAATTCAAGTTCTCGTTCACTGGTTGAGTGGTAATTTAGTAATGGACATAATCGATACCAGGTCTTTATGATGGTGTCGTAGAGCATGTCGATCATGCATGATTGTAGAAGTGACCTAGACATGTACGACGAGTGTGCGTAGGAATCCAAGCACAAGAATTGAAGAGCCTGGTTGGCTTCCGAAGTCAACCCTTTGGGAAGCTCGCTCAAGAGGAATTGAATCTAGCAGTATATACTAGTTCATCGGTTAACCAACAAACACTCGCATGCTTGGTATTTACTTTTCCTCTGTGACGACCTGACATTCTCTTATGTCTTCCAACCCGAAGTCGTCGGTCTCACAGGCGGTATAGCAACCGGAAAATCAACCGTCTCCGCGCTCCTTGCTTCTCATGACATCCCAATCATCGATGCAGACTTAATTGCGAGACGAGTCGTCGAGCCTGGCACGCGTGGATACAAACAAATTGTCAAGGCTTTCGGGAAGGGTGTACTCCTACCGTCCTCTGTGAATCCGACACGCCCAGGCTCAGGCTTAGGTTCAGATGAGCGAGACTGGTGTACCCGCCCCATCGACCGCAAGAAGCTCGGGAGCATCATCTTCAATGACGAGAAGCAACGGAAAATTCTGAACGGGATCGTACACCCCGCTGTCACACGAGGAATCCTTTGGGGCATTCTCAAGGCTTGGCTGAGAGGCGAAAAGATTGTGGTGGTGGACGTTCCGCTGTTGATCGAAGGGGGCCTGTGGAAGTGGATGGGCAGGGTCATTGTAGTGTACAGGTACGTCTGGCTTTCGCTCTCGTCTCGTGTGTTGCTTTACCACATGTTCTCGCTAGCTCTCCGGAACTCCAACTCCAACGTCTCATGGCCCGGGACAAATCTACTCGCGCCGATGCGTCTTCCCGACTCAACTCACAGCTTTCAATCAGTTCCAAGGTCGCATACGCCGACCTCGTTATCGACAACTCAGGCTCGCTCATGGATCTCGACGGAGAGGTGATGTCGTGTCTCGGGAAACTAGAAAGGGCGGTGGGGTGGGGGTGGATGGTGAGTTGGCTACTCCCGCCGGTGGGTTTGTTGAGCGCGGTCTGGTGCTTGTCATGGAGGGCTTTCAAGAGGAGGAGGATGTGAGCATTGCACGCACAAGTTTTGTTCAATATGTTACCAGGTAAATATCACCCTCTTTTCTGCAAGGTCGAACCTCGCGTGATAACATGTAACTCATGCGTGGTCGGAACAGCTTGAATTTCTTACGTCCAGAGTCTTTCGGGGGTTGGATTCAAAGGAGCGTTATAGTCGAACACGTTTTGAGAATGAGAACGGATTCGAAAAGTATACTAATAGCAACTCGTCATCCGACTTCATATGCATGATTATACACTGATACAGCTACCAACACTCCTCTCAGTATACTTGGCTGCATCCACATTCGCCCTAATACTCACGAGGAAACCTAAACCACTGGTAAGATCCATCAAGGGGATCATACTTCATTCTTAACTCGTGTTCAACCTCGTCAGATTACCCGGATCAAGATTCTCCATAGTCGTTGTCGTCACCGAAAACATCGTGATCGATCCAGAACGTGAGCAGAGAATGATACATTCCTACCAAGAAATCATCATACAACATCATATGCGTGATCGTACAACTACCAACTTGTACACCTGCCTGTCTCATTCCTTCGTTGCATTGGCTCGTTCCTCGTTGACTACCCCTTCCTACGCACGAGGAATCCTAAACCCACCGGTAAGGTCCATGACACCATTCTGATCGTATTTCGTTCTCAATTCTTTCAAGGTGTTGAAATTCTCGCGGTATAGATCCTCTGCGGTCGTCGCTTCCTTGAGCGCCGTGTTGACGAAATACGGTAGACCTTCGGAGGAAGGACGTTCCTCAAGGACCTTTGTTCTGAGTTTGAGCAGGGTCTGCGTCATGGTGTTGATCCAGTAATCGTCGTTATTCTTGCCTTCCCACGTGAAATACACGATGATAGGGCAGTTCGGTTTGCCTTTTACGTGGGGCCAGGCAGAGGGTGTCGCCTTGTCAAACATGGTCTTGGTGAAGGGCCAGAACCCGATGGTAGAGACGGGTGCCACCATGTTGTGCTATCTCTTTGACAGATTCCTGGAGTAATTGGGTGCATGGTCAGTACTGTTCGGGAACGCGGATGCGGATGCCGAATACACTCACATACGATAGCTTTTCGATCTCATCGATGATACCTGGGGTAAATTCGTCCGCCACAACGTTACCCCATCGACCACTGGCACAATTGCGTCGTCATTCATGAAAACAAGCTACCCTAGATGGAACTTACCGTGGAAATTGACTTATGCCAGCCATTGGTGGCTTGGGACGGCCAGAGGTATATCGAAGCTGGGGGTGTTGTTGTTTGAAAACGCAGATACATTCGTAAAAGCGCGTGGCTACTCACGTTCCCAAGTCGTCTGGAAGCTCACTCAGAATATCGTATGTCCCTTTATGATACGAGCGACGTAGGTCGGCCAACAGGAAGGAACTAGGCTTGTGGCGCCCCAATGCGGCGACAGATCCTGTTCGGACAAAGTTATCGCTCTCCTCCAGATAAAGAGTCACCACACTTGCCATTATCGCTTTGTTGGAGCTCCTTCAGTTCTGCGAAGGGGTCTTCGTCGGGGTAGATGCCATCATACACGCAATGGACTGTCAGCGTTGCCTGCAGGGTGCGGTATCAGAAATCAGAACATCGTCAACTTTTACACCGGAACCAAGGCCGGGGCAGACCTCAGGATTGACAGTGCCAGGTTCACTATAATGCCTAAACGCAGCTTCGACGTTTGCCTTGTTATCCTGTTTCGCGAGGATCCCACCGATGGCTGCTTTGACTTCAGCAAAGTGGTCTCTGTAAGTGAACGTAAAATCCTAATTAAAATAATCCAGTAAAAGAAGAAAACATCAACATATGGAGACGAGGACGGGAGGTGGATACAAACGTGGAATTCCCCTTGGTCGTGAGCTTTGAGCGTGAATTCGGTGACTATACCGAAATTGTTGCATCCTCCCTAGCAAGGAAAGCTCAGTCAGATCCAGGCAAAGTGCTAAAGTAAAGTTTGTGCTATACCTTGAGAGCAAAGAACAAATCCGGGTTGTTCGTCTCGCTTGCCTCCGCGAATTCACCGTTCGGGAGGACAACCTTGACTGCCGCCAGGTTGTCTACCCCCAACCCGTATTGACTTGTCTTGACTGAGTACCCACCACCTAACATCCAGCCGGTGACCCCGACCCCTGACAGGCCAGAACCACCGACGATGTTGAGATTGTAAGGATCTAGTGCTTGGTATAATTCCTCGAAATGGCATCCAGCTCCGACGTGTACGAGCTTATTCGGCGCATCGATGTTAATCTGGTTCAAGCGAACAAGGTAGATTTGGATGCCATTGTCGCCAATGGAGCTGAATCCGGGGTTGGTCGAATGTCCACCACATTTGACCTAGAGATTGGAAAGGAACATGCAGTCTTCCATCGTTAATCAGCGAGGTAAGACTTACTGCGAAAGGAACACGAGTCTCCGCAATGACTTTGATCTAGCACATCACACGTTCAAGATCGCCCACGAACACTCTGACTGAAGAAACTTACAATCGATTACAGATCCGCTACCGATCCAGGCTGGACAGCACAAGCTGCTACTTCCGTGCTGCTTTCAAAGTAATGAGTAATGCTGGCTTTGTAACCACTTCCACCTGCGGAATGGAATACACAGTACGTTGACAATGGAAATTAGACATTCAACACACATGTCAAAGTTATATTTCCATACCGTAGGGAAAGAACTGGGATCTTCCTTCGCTCTTGTTACAGATAGATTTGATCTGTGCAATGGCCGCTTGGAGTGCAAGGTTAGGAATCTATGCGAAACGGCAGAGTGGGATGAATAGCAGTAGCAGGATCAGATTGGCGTGAATAACGAGGGTGAAGGATCATGTACCGGGAGTGGCATTTTGATGGATGTTGATTCGTACGATCTTCTAGATTAATGGGAGGTGAGTGGCGTTCGCTGGTCGCCCCAACGAAATCCGAGAGAGCAAGGTTCGTTTATATGCATGTCGAATGTAACGCTGGACCGATACTCGGATCGAGAAAGGTGTCCATGCTCATAATCGATTGCGATCCGAAGAAGGGCGTAAAGTGACAGCACTGATGGTTCGTACGCCTGCCGTTCAACGAAAGTGGTTAATTCCGTACATTCTGTTTTCGAAAGCACCCTGAAAATCAAAGTTGTTCGCTCCACATTCGTTTTGTTTAGGTTGCAGCAGGATGCGGCAGGTTCGTTGTCTACCGAACGTTGTCCAGACGGTTTTACTGTAGAGGTCCATGTGCTGCTGTGAATACAGCATATATATTGAACTGCTGCTTGATCAGAAGATGAAGGAATCCTTAACTGGAACCCATTGCAATTCAGGGATGGTGGTGGTGCCGCAACTCGGATTGTTCGCGAAGCCCCTGTCAAAGCCAAATGAACCAGCCTAACCAAGCAGGGTTGATCCTGTTTTCGTCAAGCACCCTAAACTTAACGTCGTTCGCTTCGCCATCGCTCTATCCCAGCTGCCTCGAGGCGTGAAAAGTTCTTTTCGCCGTTCATTCGATGAGTCTGTATCTGTGCCAAAAAATCCGAGGGGATCGATCAACTCGGCTAATTTGCCGATTCCGTGAGCGACGAAACACCGGCGAGCTGCACTCCCAGATTATGACACTCCATCGGAGTCCATCCGCTCTGGCGAATCTAATCTGATCACTTCTGTAAAATAAGTTATGCATCCCTCAAATATACCTCGATATTCATGTAAGACAGTGTCACATCATGGTGTCGTGTAGTTCCTGTTTGCCCCGAAGTCACGGTGTCAGAACAACTCGAGTCAAATCGTAATTGAGAATTTTTGCAGACCGTCATAGCCAACTTGGAACTTTCAATGCGAAGGCGAAACATTGTAGATGAACTCCACAGGAGTATAAAATGATGGAGCTCCCAACGATGATTGCCCATCGCACCGTGTAACGCGATCTTCGCCAATACTGACACTGGAGTCAGTACTGTAGCAACAATATATTGAGAACTGCGCACCTGAAAAAAAAAAGCATCCACTTTACCCAACTTTGAGTTCTCAATGCTCGAATCACCTCTCTTCATTCTTTGTTGGCTGCGGAAACTAAGGACCCGATCACTCGCTGGCTACCTCAGGCTTGTGGATATGCTGTGATCAGTCATTTCCTAGCATAGCGACTTTGGTACCGTATCTCGAAATGATGGGCGATGAACTGTCGTGGACCCCAAGACGAGAATCAAGGGGTGAATATTTGAATTCGCTATCGAGTGGCACTTTGACTCGAATGAGTGGCGGTTCAGCATATACCTGCAGGCGAGATCTGAGGCAATCGTCATCGAGGGCTCGTCTTCTTTGAATGGTGGCACATTGTTACGAAGGGACCATCTAGCTGGGCGGGGTGGGCGGTTTAGATGTTTGTTGAAATATGTCAACACGGTGACACTGACAGCCACTTTCGAGAAGTCCATCCGAGGACGTCGCCGCATCAACGTTCAGCAGAACCGCCTGACGGTCTCTCGCGAGTCTTCACCCTCGGAATCGCATGAGGAAGGAGGGTACGCTGTTTAGGCACGTCGTTTCGGGGTGTTTCCCCGGATGTTCTCAGCTTCCTCTTGAAACCAAGGGTAAAATGTGGCAGGTAAAGACGGTTCATTTGCGATACCTGATAGGCACCTCTTGACGATGATAGTTCGCGACCACACCGTTTCGCTTGCACCCTCTGAGACAGCACGCGCATCCACACGGAATTAGTACTCCGGGTATACATCGACTGCAAACATTTCACCTGAACGTTGAAGGTCGAGACGGAAGCGTGATCACCGAGGGTGCATCGTTGGGATAGCTTGAGCGGGTCCTGGCAGTGCAAATTGCTATACTCGCTGGTTATGTTCGATGAGCTATACTGCTCGCAGCCACCTAGCGTAAGGATGATGCTGGAGACGTCGGGCTCGGATGAAGAGAGATCCAGTCGTACAGAAACACGCCTTGTGATCGTTCTCGAGTGTCCCGACTGCTGCGTAGCTCGTTCCTATGCTGCTGTTTGATCCCGCCAACCTCGAGGACGATTTCCTCGAGAGTTGTGGTTGTGGTATTCATATAACAGGTATAGGGAAACACGAGCAAAATAGAAGCGACAAAGAGCCCTCGTCACCATGAGTTGTATGACTATTGGGTGGGTCTTTAGCTGCTTTCCGTTCCCAACAGCTTCGAGCGTGATGTGTCCCTATCGACAAATCTCAGGTCACCACGGTGACGATATGGGCGAGGTGAGAACGAGCACTCAGAGATAATAATAGGTGTGTGAATGGATGTACAAGGCAGTGTATGCCAGCCGACGATGGCGTACCGTGAGTGAACGACCACGCATCCTTTTTTTCCATCGCTCTGTTACCTGGTCAAGCATGTTTCTGAGAAAAGGATGGCATTCAAAGAATGGTGAGCACTTGGGCGAGATGTTCGAGAGTGCGATACTGACGAGGATCCAAGTGTCGAGTGAAAACAGGTCCTCCTCCAGCACCGTTCACCAACGGCAAGCAAAACCGATCGAAATCGATGGTCGAGGCAGCATATCGTCAGTTGCGTTCCTCGCTGATGGGAAACACTTCGTGAGCGGTGGTCGGGAAGGAAAGATTCGACGTTGGCGAGTAGAAGACGGCGTGGAGGTGGGGAAGCCAATGGATGCGGGGAGTGCTGTTTTCAGCATCGCAGTATCACGCGATGGAAAGCGGATCGTGAGTGGGACGCTGAGTGGCGAAGTGACGGTGTGGAATGCGGAGAGCCACGAAAGGGTGACCGAGTTCGAAGGACACAACTATGCGGTGTATGCGGTGGATTTCTCGCCGGACGGGACGAGGATCGCGACGGGGTCGGGTGACTGGACCGCCTGCGTCTGGTCGCTGTCGACTGGCGAGCGACTCCTCGGCCCCTGGGAACACGACACCCTCGTTGGCGCGGTCAAATTCTCACCCGATGGACACCTCATCGCTACTGCCACGCGGTTGCACGAGTCTGTTCGGATCTACGACAGTCAGGACGGTCGTCTCCTTGTCGACTTCCCAATCGAAATTAGCTCGTTGTTAAACCAATCCCTCGCTTGGACCAGCGACGGCAAGAAACTCTTTGTGTTATCTCGCAACGGGAACATCGACTGTCTCGACGTGTCCAACGGGGCGACGCTCTCTCAATGGCCCATTCACAGCAAGGATGAACCCAGGTGCATCGCCCTGGCAAGCGATGGGTCGTTCATCGCGGCTTCCGCAAATTCCTCGGTGTCATTCTGGGACACTACCGCGCACAAGCAAATCGGGTCTGTCATCCAGCATCCAGCTCGCGTCGAGTCAATAGCCATCTCAACAAACTATGACCTTGCGATGGGCGAAGGCCAGACAATCACCCTTCGCAGTCTCTGTGACATCATTCCCTCGTCCTACTCTGACAATGTAAGTGCACTTGCTTCAAATATCACTGCATGAGACTGTGTTGTTGACTGCTGCAGATTTTCGCAAAGCGGGTGGAAAAGGACGATCTCCAACAAACAATCAAGCCCCTTCACAAACAGGAGGAGAACCCAAGTGTGTTTACTTGCACCCAGACTCGCGTGTCGTTGACATCCACGTTCATCAGACAACAAAATTGCACGTCTCGAAGAAGCCGTCCAGCGACTCGGCAACCAGCTCTCCGATTCCCAACGTAGAGCGGATACCCTCAATAAAACCATCGAGTCCCTTCGTAAGTGCATTCATCGCCACCTGACGCGTCGTTGACACTCCATCCATTAGACTGCACAGTCGCCGATCTCGAACAACAACTCCGCACCCAGCATACCGATTGCGAACACAGAGTGGATAGCCTCCTCCAGATCCTTCGTGCGCACGAGCAGAAACTTCAATGCGAAGCCCTGTATGACGAAGGCCGTAACATCGATGCTGCACTCTCTCTTCTCGAGATCACCAACACCGTAAGCGGGGAGGTCAGATCCAATAGGCTCATAATGAACTGGTTTGCTAGTGAGTTTCGCTGTCGTACATCAGGACAAAGTATTCAATTTCTACAATCAGAGTTCAAGAGCCAATGTATATCGTCGCTGGAAAGAACTGGAGACGAGGCATCGAGTGCCAAGAAACAGGATGAAGCGGTCGCAGCTTACTCTACGGCATTGTTACTCGGTCCCTCCACCCCAAACACCTTATTGATCAGGTGGGCGAGTACCGTGTTGATTCGTAGCTCAGCCAGCGAAGCATTGACTGCCGCCGCCAAGGTAGGTTTTGCATGATAGTCTGACGCCGGACGTTGACAGTCTTTGCGGATTAGTTCAAGGCTCCGAGGTTTCTCGTCTACCGGACAATCTGCGATGTTCTTGAAGAGGACGGTCGCATTTCGGAGGCGATCGAGTGTTTCCGACAGTTGCAAAGCGAGCTAGGAGAGGCCACGGGTAGCCACGATAGGCGACGTAGACTCGATAGAGATTCTTTCCACACGACGACGAACATCCCTGAGAAGGAAACAGAGTCTCAGATAGATGAAACCGAGTGGATTGCTGGTGAGGGATTCCTTACTTCGTTCATGGCCTCCGGTGCCCTCTGACATTGAACATCAGATTTCAGAGCGCGTTGTCTCAAGACCTTGGAACAACGCGGTGATATCGCCATGGATTCTGTCTCATACAAAGACGCTGTTGTCCATTTCACTACAGCATTGACCCTCAATCCTTTATCGACAGACCTATTGATCAAACGAAGCAAAGCACGAGCTGGGATTGCATCATGGAAAGATTCGCTGGAGGATGCCGATGCGGTACGTACATCCTAATTTACAGTGGAGTAGAAAGTCAATGCAATTCCAGGCGATCAAACTCGACCCTTCATCCCCACGTGGCTACGAAAGAATGCATGCAGCACTACTTGGCGCTCACCGTTATGACGAAGCAATCGAGGCGTATCGCGATATGCTTCTGAGGCTTGAACAATTTCCAGATCCTGTTATTCGGGGTAAGCATTTTCTGACCCCCATGAAAGCATCATCTAAAGATTCTGCCTCTTGCAGAATTGCGTAACCACTATGTGAGCCCATTGCAGACGATGGCGGCAATTCGCAGTTCTGTCAAGCGGATTCACCGGGACGCTCCGCTCGTCCTCATTGACACGGAGACCGGTCGTCTTTGTGACCAGCACGAACGTTTGGGTGCATTCGAAGCTGATCCAAAATTCAAGGAGCTTGTTGCATACATGACGACAGCACTCGATGACTCTCGCATCATGCAGACCGTTCAGCAATACTTTCGATACGCCACATTCTCCCATACTTGGGAAGGAGCCGAACCGCTATTCCACGATGTCCTCCGTGAATCGGTACACAAACTGGCAGCATCACCCACAGTCTCAAAGGTCGTGATGTTCTGTATGACCGTGCGGGAAGCTGAGTTGCGCTGGGCATGGTCCGACACGTGTTGTATCGACAAATCAGACAGCTCAGTGCTTCAAGAATCTCTAACCTCAATGTTTCAATGGTACCACAAATCCGCCCTCACGATCGTTCACCTAAAGGATGTACGATCCGACTCGGAGCTGCGTGCTCTCGTGAGGTGTTTTTGGAACACCCGTGCATGGACGTTCCAAGAGTTCTTTGCATCCCGGGTCATCCGCTTCTACACCGAAGATTGGAAACCTTATCATCCTGAAGAGAGTGTGTATAATCACAAGGATTCATCCACGATCATGGGCGAGATGGCGGACGCAAATGGTGTTGACGCACAAGTTCTGCTCTCTCTCCGACCTGGATCAGAGAACGTGCGGCAGAAGCTTTGTCTTGCCGCGACGCGTACCGCTACGAAACAAGAGGATATAGCCTACTCGCTTTTCGGTATATTTGACGTCTCCATCCCAGTCACGTATGGCGAGGGCCAACAACGCGCTCTGGGTCGCCTGTTACAAGAGGTGTTGACTCGGTCAGGTGATCTCACCATTCTAGCCTGGACAGGGGAGGCATCCGACTTCAACAGCTGTCTTCCTGTGGAGATTGGTGTATATCGCGAGCCAGCATCGCGCCATATCCCATCGCTAATTGAAGATGACAAGATGGACGC
The DNA here is from genome assembly GCA_038093155.1 of Boletus huronensis. Lineage (NCBI taxonomy): Eukaryota > Fungi > Basidiomycota > Agaricomycetes > Boletales > Boletaceae > Boletus > Boletus huronensis. The sequence continues at coordinate 12,162 of JBBPRS010000156.1, read as the reverse complement.
TATGGTCACGGAACCATGGACATCCTCGGGATATGTCGACTCGGCTGTGATGCTATACGATCGAGTCGTCGCTCTCCCGTCGCCGCGTCTTGTCAGCCGCCGCTTGAGCTTATCTTGCATCGTGTTTCCGCTGAGAAGTCCATTAGTCTCGAGCGGTGATTCTCAGGATGTTTATCGCATCACGACATCTGCGTTTGGGAACATCGAGATCAAGACGACGGAGGACTTGTCTAGCCTGAACAATCTGGTACTCGTGCATCCGTGGCTCCAGTGCCTTCTTGACCCCGCCCTTCCTTTCGAGGATCTCATTTTGGACGATGGCGGGAATGGGGATTCCAATGCAGTCACTCCCTCTATATCACACACTGTATCTCCTCGATACGACAAGCTTACCAGAGCGTCACGTCTTTTCGTGCGTCTCAGACAGCCTTTCGGCGCGCTGCTGCTCGTTCCTCTTTCCCACAACGAATACAAACGTGTCGCATCCGATCACCCTATCGTTGTGCAGCTACTCGACAACGTTTCGCCGCGCTATCTCGCACAGAACACACGGACGCTGGATATCTTGTAGTTGCCGTGCTGTCTTGTCCCCCGGGCCCCCGGGAGTTCGTCTGGCTTTGTTTCCGGACCTCTTGCTCCTGCTATCTCGGACCTGACCCATTGCACGTTCTCGGATTTTGCATTGCTCGTGGCAGTCTTTGTGTAACTCGGTGGTCAGGCAGTAGTCAGGACGTGGTACAAGCGGGGGTGCGTCTCAGCTGACATACATCTGGGGTAGAATGAAGACATCTATTATACCGTTCAGAAGGCAGAAGAGGGACGAGGTCTAGTGCGGTAGATAGATCGGGTGGAGGGGTTGGGCCTTAGGTATTGATATAAAGGTGTACTAACGCTGTTCGTCATTGACCACGACAATATTGACTTTCGATATTTCACGTACTGTGTTACATGCGCGCTAGTGCTGCCTCGATCCCATGGTTCACACTCAGACATTTACATCCGAGTCAATTAATGTATTATCTGTGCTGTCGTACTAGTACACGGACTCGGACATGATCTGAGGTCGCAAAGAACAGCAATGAGGGGTACAAGATGTTGTTTTCGGGTCGGTCGTCGTGTTCCTCGGTCGTTCAGCAAAGAGAGTACAAGAAGGTGTTGTTTTAGGGTCGGTTGTCGTGTTCCTCAGCCGTTCGACTATGAGCCATTCGCAATATTCTTCTTTCGGGTCGATCGTCGCTTCCCTTGGGTTTTCGGTTCTGTCTGTTAGTGCCAGTCTGTCACACCAGTGGCCTGTATGCATAGATCGGATATAAGCAGACATTCTCTTCCGTCACGGCGGTAGCAGCCTGGGGCATTGGCAAGTTGGCCGTCAGATCAGAAGTCTTCTTTTTCTTGCTACGGTTGGCTTCAGGCCAGACGTCTGGCTCCCACGGCGCGTCGCACTCTGCGGATTTGTCTTGATTAATCTAGGCGTCCGATGAGTAGGCATGCCTTACACCATGAGACACGTCTTCTCCTTGCTTGTCTCTATCTTCGTCATCGGAATCTAGAATAATAATCCGCCGTCGTTTACCCAAACGGATAGCACTCTTGCCCACGTCCTTTATCCTTGTCGTCACAGCTGTGCTTGCCTCAGGCTTTTTCTTTCCCTTGTTGATAGGCATCTTTTGGGCGTTCGGTCCAAGGCGATAAGTGTGCTTTCTGCTGAGTGGATGTTAGCGTCGATATCACCCAAGAAACTCCGAGTCCGAATCTACTTTAACTTGTCTGAATCCTTTACTTTCCCTTTATTGACATTTGCCTTAGTGTTTAAGCCCGTCTCCGCATCTGAGTCTTCGTCCTCAGCCAAGTCAGAGTCGTCGTCCTCGACGTCATCCGAGATTGCAGTGATGCTTGTATCTGAATCTGAGTCCGAGCCTTGATCGGATCCTGAATCATCATCGGTGTCGTCCCACTTTCTCTTCCGTGTCTTGACGGACTGCAAAGAAAAAATTAACCGACAACTGATGATATCCGTACTCAGTACCTTGGAATGAGACTGAACGCCCTGCGATCTCAGGTACTTTTTGGCTCGCTGTGAAGAATTACGGAGGTATTGAGCCAGCAGATCACGCGCACCCCAACCACCAGCATGCTTTTGCAGCAATTTTGACTGAGCCTGGGCCTTCCACGAAATAAGATGCGCATATATGCACATCGGAAACACAACACACCTTACGGATGACCTTTTCGACCAAAATACGGCTCCTTTGTTTCGTTATTGCGCGAGTTGTGTCGAGATACTTGACGGCGAGGTTACGAATGAGCCGCTTTTCATCATTAATTTGAGTCAACCACGAGAATTGTTTCAGGGAGTCTCACGTACGGCAAGAAAGTTATAGTACTCTTTGTTTTTGGTTAAATTCAGTGCGGCGATTATACTATAGCCTTGGCTGCGTCCCGGTCTACCTTTTGGCCGTGGAATTAGCTTGCTCGATTTTGAAAACTTGTCCTTATCGAGACGCTTGGACTTCTTGTTCTTCTTGTGGTGCTCTCGTGCTTGTTGGCTACCTACACAGTATATGTTAGTCTGCAGATCTACACTGGAAGTCTACATCTTCCATACGAGACAAGACAAGTAGCTCTTCTTGCAAGTTGGCCATAGTTTTGCGCAGAGCATCAAGCATGCCGGTGGAATTCTTTATATGAGACTTGGAGGCTGGATGTTTTGGCATAATGAGTGGTTGTCGTAGATGGTCGACTCGAAAGATCAACGAGTATTAATACTCACGTGACTCTGAGTCAGATTCAGACTCAGCGAAAGGTCGCATTTGGTCGCGTCACCGAGGCGGTTTGACGATGGGCCTATCAAATACCTAAGTCAACCCATAACCCGCCACTGAACCAATCCTGCTAATCAGCACGGACAGAGACCACTGCAAACTATATTGTGCCGTACAACATGTGGGAAAACTTTGAACGTCAGTCACTACTAGCGAGATCGACTGACTGAGATAGGTGGAGTTACGCAGACGTTTGAGCCGTCGACGTGAGCCATGAACATGTTTGGAAGAACACGGCGTTGACAAATATCTCACATCAAGACCTGAGCCTACCTCTGCGATGTCGGTCTAGAGGATGGGCAAGTACCAATTGTGTGAGCCCGGGTATGAGCAATAGGTCCTCCGGTCGTCATATCCTCACCCGTCAAGGTGATTTCCACGAAAGACCTCTTCTCGGGGCACAACAGACTCCAGATTTACCGAGGCCTCGGAGAAAGGAGTCTATTAAGATCAAATGACATTTTCCTATCGCAACTTTGCACGAGATTAAAGATGAAGGGGTAAATTCGCTAGAGCGGCGATCCGATCCAAACGAGTGGTGATTTGGTACCCGCAATGCGGGATCTGAGGTGGGATTTTCATATGCACTCAGCTAGTAGGTATCGAGGGTTCTCTTCGTTTGAAGGGTGCGCATGGTCACGAAGGGACCATCTAACTAGGCGATGTGGGTGGTTCAGAGATAAATAATAAGTCAACGTTACGTTTCCTGTGCATTCGTTGTGAAGACAGCAAAATTCTTCTGGAGTGACAAGTTCTGATCTCCGACATTGCATCGTTGGGACAGAATGGTCGTGTCCTGGCTGTGCGCAGCTACTGCTCGCTGGCTAGCATGTTTGACGGGCTGTATTGCTCGCAGCCGCCTAACGTAGAGATGTATGCTGAAGGTGTTGGGATCAGATGATGAGATATCCGGTCGGCCTGAAGCGACTTTGGGAAACAAGTGTGAATGATCGATGAAATCCGTTCGTGGGAGTGAAGCCTCACGCCGTCGCCGTTTGTAAAACTTGAAGAGTCGAAATATTTCGTCAGTGCGCACTTTATGCAGATATAGGGAAACAGGAACGAAGCAAGAAGCGACAAAAGAACCCCTGGTCCCTACCGTTCATGGCTCTTTTAGTCCCTGCTTCGGGATGAGAACAAGCGCCCAGAGATGATTATAAGTGTGTGAATTAATGGATGAGGCACGTGTATGCCATTGCCAGGCGAGTGTGAGATACCGTGAGTGGATAACCGCACACCCTCTTTTTCATGTTACCTGGTCGGGTATGTTTTCGGGAATAGGTTGGTGGATAAGGAATGGTCAGTTCCTGGGCGACACATTGGAACGTGTGATACTGACGAGGATCCAAGTGTCGAGTGAAAACAGGTCCTCCTCCAGCACCGTTTACCAACAGCAAGCGAAACCGATCGAAATAGATGGTCGAGGCAGCATATCGTCCGTTGCGTTCCTCGCTGATGGGAAGCACATTGTGAGCGGTGGTACGGAAGGGAAGCTTCGACGTTGGCGAGTAGAAGACGGCGTGGAGGTGGGGACGCCAATGGATGTGGGGAGGAATGTTCGGAGCATCGCAGTGTCACGAGATGGAAAGTGGGTCATGAGTGGGACGAGTTTTGGCTTCATGACGGTGTGGAATGTGGAGAGCCACGAAAAGGTGACCGCGTTCAGAGGACACAGCGATTGGATGCGTGCAGTGGATGTCTCACCGGATGGGACGAGGATTGCGACCGGATCGGATGACAAGACTGCCTGCGTCTGGTCGCTGTCGACTGGCGAGCGAATGCTCGGCCCCTTGAAGCATGAGAAATGGGTTGGCGCGGTCAAATTCTCACCCGACGGACGCCTAATCGCTACTGCCACCTGGTTGCGCAAGTCCGTTCGGATCTACGACAGCCAGGACGGTCGTCTCCTTGTCAACTTCCCAATCGAAATTAGCTCGTTGTTAAACCAGTCCCTCGCTTGGACCAGCGACGGCGAGCAACTCTTTGTGTTATCTGGTGATGGCAACATCAACTGTCTCGACGTGTCCACCGGGACAACGCGTTCTCAATGGCGCATACACAACATGAATGAACCCAGTTGCATCACCCTGGTCAGCAACGGCACATTCATCGCAGCTTCTGCGGAGTCACGGGTCTCGTTCTACAACACCACGACACACAAGCAAATCGGGTCTGTCATCCAGCATTCAGCTGATGTCGGGTCAATGGCTATCTCAGCAAACTATGACCTTGTGATTGGTGGGGGCAAGACAATCACCCTGCGCAGTCTCTGTGACATCCTCCCCTCACCCTATTCGGACAATGTAAGTGCACTTGTATTAGAATGTCACTGCGTGAGACCGCGTTGTTGACTGCTCCAGATTGTCGCAGAGCGGGCCAGGCGGCGCATGAAGATAGAGAAGATTGATCTCGAAGAGACAATCAAGTCCCTCTGCGCACAGGTAGAGAGCCAAAGTGTGTTTATCAGCACCGTGACTAGCGTGTCGTTCATACCAGCGTTCAATAGACAGAAAAATCGCAAGTCTTGAAAACACCGTCCTGCAACTTCGTAACCAGCTCGCTGACTCCCAAAGCGCAGCGGCTGAGGAGAAGAATAGCCTGAACAAAACCCTTGAGTCACTTCGTGCGCAGGACAGGAACTCGAGTGCGTCCATCGTCACCCTAACTCATTGTTGTTGACATCCACGCTCATTGAACAATAAAATTGCTCGTCTCGCAGATATCATTCAGCAACTCCGTAAACAGCTCTCCGACACCCAACATAGATTGGATAGCCTTGTTCAGATGCTTCGTGCGCACGAGCAGAAACCTCAATGCGAAGCCCTGTATGCCCAGGGCCGCATAATCGATGCTGCACTCTCCCTTCTCGACATTACCAACACCGTAAGCGAGGGGGTCACAGCCAACAGGCCGATAATGCTCTGGCTTGCTAGTGAGTTTTGCCGTCACACGACAGGATAAAGTGTTCCATATCCATCATCAGAGTTCAAGAGCCAATGCATATCGACGCTGGAAATAATTGGAGACGAGGCATTGAGCACCGAGAAACAAGATGAAGCGGTTGCAGCCTATGCTACCACGTTGTCACTTAGTCCATCGACCACAAACACCCTACTAAGCAAGTGGGCGAGCACCGTGTTGATTCGTAGCTCAGCCAGCGAAGCATTGAGTGCCGCTGTCAAGGTAGGCTCTGCATCATGATCTGAAGCTGGACGTTTGAAACAGTCTTTTCGGATCAGTTCAAGGTTCCAAGGTTTCTCATCTACCGGGCAATCTGTGATGTTCTCGAGGAAGACGGTCGCGTTTTGGAGGCAATCGAGTGTTTCCGACAGATGCGGAGCGAGCAAGGAGAGCACACTGTTGATCACGATGAGCGAACGCAGTGGGAATCCAGTAAGTGGTTGCGTGTGCAATGCCGTCAAAGCTTATCTGATCGTTCCACACAGGCTTTCGACGGCAATGCACAGAGAAGCTGGAGAAACTCGGCGACCTCGCAATGAACGTTCGGAACTGCAATGAAGCTGTCGCACACTTTTCGACTATGCTTTTACTCGACCCAGTGGATAGCATGGAGATCCTCGTGAAGCGGAGCAAGGCACGAGCGTTGATGAACTCCTGGGAGGAGGCACTGAGCGATGCCGACGAGGTATCGTGTGTACCTCACATAGTGTTGGTCACTATTTAATAACGGTGCACGCAGGCTATCAAGCTCAACCCTTCATCACATTGGGGCTATGAGCGGAGGCATGCGGCATTACATGGGGTAAGACACCATGCCGAGGCCGTCGAAGCCTTTCATACGATGCTTTCAAAACTCGACGAGTCTCCTGACGAACGTGTTCGCGGTGAGTCATTTCCTCAATGTTAGTCAGACTACCACATGTTGATGGCCATCAATGATAGAACTTCGTTCCCGGTACGTCGATGCCAGACCTGGGATTCGACGCATCGTCGAGCAGACAATCCGCCACATGCCGCGCGTACTCATCGATACCACCACCGGTCGTCTGTATGACAAGACACAACAAGCCGCAGCATTCGAGGCACTCCCCATCTACAACGAGCTGGTTTCGTCCATGACAATGGAGCTAGACTACGGGTGTATTCTCGGAGTGGTAAAGAGGTTCTACCGATATGTGATGCTCTCGCACAGGTGGGAGTACGGTGAACCTCTACTTCAGAAAGTCGAAAGCATCTCGATCTACGAGCTGGAAGCATCTCCGGCGAACATCAAGCTGCAGAAATTCTGCTCGCTCGTGCGTTCTCTTGGCTTTCAGTGGGCATGGAGTGACACTTGCTGCGTGGACAAGTTGAACAACGTGGTATTGCAAGAATCATTGGTGGCAATGTTCACATGGTATCGCGGCTCGTCACTCACCGTCGTGTACCTCCGCGGCGTCTTGTCGCAATTTCAACTCCCTGGCGGTCTCCGGGAGAGCATGTGGAACACCCGAGCTTGGACGTATCAAGAATATGTTGCTGCTGATGCTGTCCAGTTCTACACCGAGGACTGGAAGCCATACCTCGGCTTGACCTTGTACAATCACAAAGAGTCGCCTGCCATCATCTCGGAGATGCAACAAGCCACAGGAGTTTCTGCACAGGAGATGGCTGTACTTCGTCCTGGGCTCAACAAAGTGCGCGAGAAGCTGCATTTGGCTTCAATGCGTGGAACAACGCTCGTAGAAGACGTTGCATACTCACTGCTTGGCATCTTCAATGTTGCCATCCCAGTCATATATGGCGAGGGTGACCGTGCAGTAGGTCGACTCCTGGAACACATTCTTACAGGTTCTGGTGATGCCACAATTCTCGCTTGGACTGGACGTGCGGGTACCTACAATAGCTGCCTACCGATCGACCTTACGGTTTACAACCAACTCGTGCCACCGCACATCCCTCAACCGATCGAGGTGTATGAGATGGACAGTACGGTCACGGTCCTGGGTTCATCCTTGCCTGACCTCCCCCTAGCCGTGACGTTGCATGAACGTGCCTATCTTTGCGATGCTAGTGTCGGGCTCAGAAGAGGTGAAGTCTCGATTGTGTGAGCCCCGAATATGAACCGTAGGTACCCTTCTCGCCGGATGTGTTATGACCAGACGACATGTATCACAACTTTGGTATGGAATCAAAACGAAGACAGTTGGAAACTGTTGCTGATGGCTCTGGGTGAGGTTCTGGATGTGATCAGAGGAAGAAATTGCCTACAGAGCCGGATCGTTGACGATGAGCTGTTGTAGACCCCAAGACGAGATTCAAGGGTGACTCAGAATTCGCTATCGAGTGGCGTTCCCATTCAAACGAGCGGCGGTTCGGTACACCTGGATCTGAGGTGAGCTTCCCACATACAGTCAGCTAGTAGGACGTTGGTACGCATTGGGGGTTTGTTTTGTTTGAATGCTGCACATGGACCATCTAGGGAGGTGGGGTCAGTCGTTCGCAGAGACAAGGGAGATGACAGCACGGTGACAGCCGCTTTCGAGTTTCCAATCAAGGACGTCGTTATCAATGTTCACCAGAATTGCATGACAGTTTCATGCGTGTCTTCACCCTCTCAATCGCACGAGAAAGGAGGGTACGTTGTTCAGGAACGACGTTTCGGAGTGTTTCCCTGGATGTTCAAGCTTCCTGTTGAAACCGAGGTGCGCTTGCGATACCTGCTGGATAGCACTTGACGAGGACGCGGACATGGACTCCGTCTCCTCAAGTTCTCGATGACACCATTTCGCTTACACCCTCCACTGAGACAGCACGTGCATCCACACGGAATTGCTATCCCGGGTATACACCAACTGCAAACAAACCATCCAAATGTTGTGTTTCCTGTGCGTTGAAGACGGAAGTTCTAGTATCATGCGATCACCGAGGATGCATCGTAGGGATAGAGTGAGTACGAGCTACAATGCTCGCTGGTTATGTTCGAGGAGCTATATTGCTCGCGGCCGCCTAACGTAGGGATGTGTGCTGGAGGCGTCAGGCTCAGATCTAGTCGTTGGCCTGAAGCGACTTTTGCGAAACAAGCGTCGATATAACAGGCATCCCCGGGAGACACGAGCGACGCTACATAAACACGCCATGTTCATCATTCTCGAGTGCCCGACTGCTGAGTAGTTCATCCTTAGTCTGTTTCCTGTTCCGGAAAAACTTAAGAACAATTTCCTCTATCAACAATATTTTCAAAGGTTACGTGTAGAGCCATATTAGAATATCTGCAGGATGTGTAGAGCTTCGCAGGGCGAAAAGGGAAACGATTTATGTAAATTGCAACGAATGCGAGACCGGCCGTAGGACAAGGGTGTGCAGCCGAAGAGAATCATATGAGGGCATTCAAGGGTGTCAAGCAGAGAGAGTTCGAGAGGGAGCTGCTGCTCGAGGCCGCCCTCAAGCAAGTTTGTTAGATTTGCATGTGCCAGGCGTGCTTGGAGTGTGGCTGTGGGTGAAATCCATTCAGTATTTTGTTGCACTTTGACAGGTATAGAGAAACAGCAATGAAGTAGGAAGCGACCAGTGGCCACCGTTGCGTGACTCGTTTAGCCGCTGCTTCCCATTCACAACAGCTTCAAGGATGATTTTCCCCATCGACAACTCGGAAGACACCGCCACGATGACGACGATATGGGTGAGTGTGCACTGGAGTGAGAACAAGCGCTCAGAAATGATTATAGGTGTGTGAACTGATGTATGTCGCTAAGGAGGCACGTGTATGCCAAGCAACAATAGCGTACCTGTGGACGACCGCACATTCTTCTCTCTAACCTTCTGATACCTGGCCGAATATGTCTTCAAGCGCAAGCGGGGAGCCAAGGAACGGTGGGTACTTGGTGAGACGTTGAGACTACGATACTGATAGGAACCAAAGAGCCAAGTAAAGACAGTTCCTCCGCCCACCAACAGCAAGGAAAACCGATCGAAATTAATGGTCAAGGCTTCATACGGTCAGTCGGCTTCCTCGTTGATGGACAGCACATCGTGAGCAGCGGCAATGAAGGCAAAATTCGACGTTGGCAAGTGAAAGATGGCAGGGAGGTGGGGTTGCCAATGGATGCGGGGAGTACCGTTTGGAATATCGCAGTGTCACGAGATGGAAAGTGGGTCGTGAGTGTGACGAAAAGTGGCGAGGTGATGGTGTGGAATGCGCAGAACCACGAAAAGGCGACCGCGTTCAGAGGACACTGGAATTCGGTGGATGCGGTGGACGTCTCTCCGTATGGGACGAGAATCGCGACGGGGTCGAGTCACTGGGCTGCCTGCGTCTGGTCGCTCTCGACTGGCAAGCGACTGCTCGGCCCCCTGGAACACGACAGCTGGGTGGGCGCGGTCAAGTTCTCACCCGACGGACGCCTGATCGCCACTGCTACATGGCGCAACTCCGTTCGGATCTACAACGGTCAGGACGGCCGCCTCCTCGTCGACGTCCCAATCAAAGTCAGCCCGTCGTTCAACCAATCTCTCGTTTGGACTAGCGATGGCAAGCAACTCTTTGTCTTATCTCGCGACGGCAACATCAACTGTCTCGACGTGTCCACCGGGGCGACGCTCTCTCAGTGGCCCATTCACAGTGACAACGACCCTGGGTGCATCGCCCTGGCAAGCAACGACACATTCATCGCAGCTTCCGCAAATTCCTCGGTGTCATTCTGGGACACTACTGCGCACAAGCAAATCGGGTCTGTCATCCAGCATCCAGCTCGCATCGAATCGATGGCTATCTCAGCGAACTACGACTTTGCCATCGGTGGGGGCGAGACAATCACCCTTCGCAGCCTTTGTGACATCCCTCCCTTGCTCCACTCTAACAATGTAAGTGCACTTGCATCTCGCTGCATGAAACCCCGGGTTGTTGATTTTCATTGAACAGGGTATGGAGGTGGAAATGGCCGATCTCGGCGGGTCAAGCGAGTCCCCTCCTGCAAAGGAGGAGAGCCCAAGTGCGTTTATTGGGATCCTGATTTGCGTGTCGTTCATATCCGATTCATTAGACAGCGACATTGCGCGTCTCGAAGAAACCGTCCAGCAACTCCGTAACCAGCTCTCCGACTCCCAATATCGAGCGGGTAGCCTGAACGAAATTATAGAGTCGCTTTGTGCACAGCAGGAGAATTCAAGTGCGTTTATTACACCTCGACTTGTATGTCGTTGACATCCTCGTTCATCAGACAGCAATAATGCACGTCTCGAAGAAATCGTTGAGCAACTCCGTAACCAGCTCGACGACTCCCAGCATACAGCGGATAGTCTCAATAAAACCATCGAGTCCCTTCGTGAGTGCACCCATTGACACCTGACGCGCGCTTCATTGATATCCCCGTTGATCAGGCAGCAAAAACACCCATCTCGAACAGCAACTCCATACCCAGCATGCCGAATCTCAACACAGAGTGGATAGCCTCGTCCAGATCCTGCATGCACAGGAGCAGAAGCATGAATGCGAGGCCCTGTATGCCGAGGGCCGCATAATCGATGCTGCATTCTCTCTTCTCGAGTTCACCAATACCATAAACAAGGAAATTGGAACCAACAGGCCCATAATGGACTGGTTTACTAGTAAGTTTTGGCATTGCACATGAAGATGAAATATTCAACTTCTATCATCAGATTTCAAAAGCCGCTGCATATCTAGGCTGGAAACAATTGGAGACGAGGCACTGACCACCGAGAAACAGGATGAAGCGGTTACAGCCTACTCTACTGCATTGTTACTCAGTCCCCCGACCCCGAACACCTTATTAATCAAGTGGGCGAGCACGATGTTGATTCGTAGCTCAGCCAGTGAAGCATTGACTGTCGCCGCACAGGTAGGCTTTATAAGACAGTCTGAAGCCTGACGTCTACACAGTCTTTTTGGATCAGTTGAAACTCCCAAGGTTTCTCATCTACCTGGCAATCTGCGATGTTCTCGAAGAGAATGATCGCGTTTTGGAAGCAGTCAAGTGTTTCCGACAGATGCAGAGCGAGCTAGGACAGGACATCGTTAACCACGATGAGCGAGCGCAGTGGGAATTCGGTGAGTGGTTGCATGCGCAACGCCGTCAAAGCTTATCTGATCATTCCACACAGGCTTTCGACGGCGATGCACAGAAAAGCTGGAGAAACTTGGCGACGTCGCAATGGACTTTCAGAACTACACTGAAGCTGTCGAACACTTCTCAACCATACTCTCACTCGATCTAGTGGACTGCACAGAGATACTCATGAAGCGGAGCAAGGCACGAGCGTTGATGAACTCCTGGGAGGAGGCACTGAGCGATGCCGACGAGGTATCGTGTGTACCTCACATAGTGTTGGTCACTATTTAATAACGGTGCACGCAGGCTATCAAGCTCAACCCTTCATCACA
>JBBPRS010000155.1:0-49138 GCA_038093155.1 Boletus huronensis | reverse complement strand
CCCCACCGCTCCGCACGGACGTTTGGTCAACCGCCCGCCTCTGGTCTGCTCGCATCGCACACTCCCACCCGCCCTCCCGCGCCTCCTGGGATTTGCGCTCGCCGTCTCGTGTGCTTGGCCCGATATCTACATCTATATATGGTCTTGGTTTTACGCGCGTGCGAACGGAAACCCAGATCAAGATCGACACGAGAATCGTCCGTGGGATCCGTGCCGCTCGTCGAAAACGAGGCACCCAACTCGGGCGAATGACCCCCTCGCATGGAGCCCATTAACACGGTAATGAAGACGAGAACCGAACAGATGCGCTTCATCGCCATCCGAGTCCCAACTTGGTTCGCTACGTCTTTGGTCTGCACATTTGTCTCGCTCAGAGGCCCATCACGGAACGTGTTTCACCCCCGCCGGCATCCACTTTGACCCGCACGCCATCCCTGCGCACGCCCCTTTTACTATCCATCGCACCCAATCCCAGGAACATTCTCGGCTCCGCACACCATGCGGTCCTCACAAAGTGGGCCGTGTCTCGCTGGGAGTCGCACCTTTTTTTTTGCTTTCTTTTCATCTGTTTACCTTTGCGGTTTTGATCTTCGCTTACGCACGTGCACGTGCGTTGGTCATCATGCTTTCGCATCGGTCAATAAACAAATCGTCGCGCACGGCTCTTTCCATCCTCATGGCCCCCATCCTCGCCCGTACCCCTCTGCTTTCTTCTGCGACGCCCGTCTGCCGCGATCCATGTTCGTGATACGGTACATATGGAGTCGAGATCCAGCTCTGCACCAGACCCGGGATAGTTTGCCTCACATCCCGTCCCCTGTCCCCTCTGATCCATCTCACTCCCCGCCCACGCTCCTTCTTTTACCCTCCGTACCCGTCTCGAACCCTCGTTTCGCCCCGATGTGGGCGGGGGTGAGCTCGCCGCCACTCTTCGCGGGCAAAACGCAACGCGACGTCAACGATTCGCGTGCCATCCGCGTTCAAAGCATTGCCGAATCGGAATTGAGGCGCGGAGGACAACCGCGCCGAGTGTACGCCGAGGACGGCGTGGGTTTGGACGTTCGAACGCTCGGGGATGAGCCTCCCGCGCGCGCGCCATCACGAAAGACCCTGCGTGCGTTTTGACGAGATGTGGATCGACGTGTGGGGGATCCCATCCACGTTGGAAACTGGACATCACACGGGCAAAAGCTAAACCGGAACACACACATGACACACATGATCGCCTTCCGCGGCCCCCCGGTGCGTTGGGCGCTATTTGCGTCCCGTCCTGTCTCTTCGTGCGGGCTTTTTTATTTTATTTTTTATTTTTATTTTTGGTTGATGCGCTGGTGAAGGACGCTGATGCTGATGTTGATGTTGCTGCGGTGAACGATGATAGGCGTGTGGGTGTGGGTGTAGATGTGGGTGTGTATGGGTATGGGTACAAGGGTCGGATGTGTTACGGCGCCGTGTCGGTCGCTGCAATACGCCGACGTCGGCGCAGGTTTGCGTGGGGACGGAGATGGCACTCATGGACGAACAGATCGTCTCAGCCTTTTTTCGTCTGTCCTCTCTCTCTGTTTTTTTCTAGCCGCTTCTACATATTTCCGGGATCGTCGGCGCGAAAGGCCTGGCCGTGACGAGAAACCGAGATTTGACGTATGACGTGTGTCAAAACCGACAGCCAAAACAACAATAACAAAAAAGACGATGAAACAGAGATCGACTCGAATAATGATGACGCTAATCGATTAGTGTCCGCCAAAATATTAATTTAATCGAATAATAATTAGATATAGTTAATTGCGCGTGGAGCACTTTTTGTGTGTGCTACTGTGGGAGTGATTTCAAACATTCGGATGGTTCCGCCTCTGCACCCCTACTTCATCGATCGTCGCTCGTTCACAACGAGCGGGGGACCTGCAAAAAGAAAAAAAAAAAAACAAAGAGGCATACACCATACATCGCGCGCATCATGCCGTCATGATTCCAGAATCGCGTTTGTCCCCACTGGCATCAACATCAATCTCACATCAATCACACTGGGGGGGAGCCCCCTCGGCGAATGCCGCAGGGTTTCATTGGATATTGTGAGTGGGAACTCCGGTGTATTATAGATAATTAGAATGAAGACCGCTGATTGAGATGATTTGATGATGGACGATGCTGACGATATCGTGATGTGATGCAAAAAGAGGGGGGGGGAGGGGGAAAAACAAGAAACGGGCCATGGCCGTGATAGGACGATAGGACGGGCTGTGAGCGGATACACGTGGCCCGTCATTACTTTGCACAAGGGGCGTATCTTGCCCTTTTTGGGAGGGTCACCGTAAAACCAAGAGTAGACTGAACACGTTTTATACGAGAGCAGCCACGTAACAGTACATTGAATAAAAAGTTGAAAAATAAAATAAAAGCCGTGATCAAAAAACCAGTGAGAGAGGTTGGATCAAGTGCCCCATACGCCGTCGACGTCGACCTCGCGTGGACCTGGACGTTCCTGCCTCGGGCCGTGCGCTATGCCTAGCCCGTGTGGTTGCGGTGCTGGTGGGGCGGGACCGGGTCGTTGGACGGGGATGCCGCGTTCAGCATCGTCTGGAGGCAACGCGATGTGACCTTGTCGATGCGAGAGCTGATCGTATACGAGCGCTGATATCAACGCGAGCGGGTGGAGGGCCGTAAACAACACCACCGAGATCTATGCGCGAGGTGTCGACGGGAGAGAAAAAAAAAAGGTGGGAGAGAGACAACGTACAAAGACAGGCGCAGGTTTCGGCGATGCAGCCCAGATACTGATACAGATCCACGTGGCGGCGATGGCCCAGATGATATCGCGACGGAAGAGGATGACGACGAGGCTGAGGAGGTTGACGGCCATGACGACGGCGAAGCCGGGCCAGGGGTGTCGAGCGTAATCCTCGGGGAGCTCGGGGGCGTATGAAATACCGAGTGTGACGCTGCATAAACAAGGAAAGGGAAAATCGTCAGCTTCGTTAGAGCGAGATGGAAAGACGTACAAGAGCGAGTAGGGAAACATGAGCGACAGAGGGAGGACCATGAAGAACCGGAGGGGGGCGTGAATGAGGGCCATGTCAAAGGGACGACTGTACGTCGGGCTGTGATAGACGAGGAGGGCGACGTTGGAGTAGACGAGCAAGATGATGATGATACCGAGGAGGATGGTCGAGACGAGGAACATGCGCAAGACCTATTGAGGGGACTCAGGTACGCCTGCGCACATCTGGAGGAACGACCGTACCCATGCCATGGCCCATAGAGCCATGGCCCAGTTTGAAAGCACCAAGGAGAGGCCGACGGCCTTGACGAATGCTTTCTGTGCAGGACGTCAGCGCGGTGTGAGATCGACATGGGCAGGATTCGAGTCACCTTGGTGTCGGGGTTCCTAGTGAGTACGAGCAAGAGACAATAACCGACCTGGAAGAGGTAGATGAGGATGACGTAGATGGAGAGCCATGCTGGGTGGGGCGAGATCGAGGCAGGGTAGAGTCTGATGATGCCGACTGGGCGATGCATGCCTGTCAGGGTCAGGGGTCAAGGAGCGAGCGTTGTGCGCACCGATGGATGGCCTGACGATGGTAGAGCACACGAGCACGGTGGCGATGTTGACCAAGAGCGAGAGCGGGGTGAGCACTTGGAGACTGTGGGGCGGGTCAGCGTGCACAGCGGCGGGCGGGGGACGCACAGACCGGACGAGGGAGAGAAAGTCTTGCACGGCGGCGTTCGACATGTCGACCGGGAGGGACTCCATCGCTGTCGGTGACATCATCGCTCGCTCGCTGCTCGAGAGGCAAAGTGCAAACAGATCAAAACAATCCTATACACCACAACGATGGCGATGGCGACGAGGCGCGTGTTCGTCCCCGCTGCGCTGCACGTCGAGCTCACGGAGTACACCAACCTCGTCCGCGTGTTGCGCACGACGAGGACCCTCGACATCACTACCCATCTCCTCCACCACGCCGCGCAACACAAGGAGAAAGACGTCGACACTTGGACACCCTGGCCGCTCATCGACTGTCCCGTGCCAGAATGGTCGCTCGAAGACGAGATCCAGCAGTTGGGCGAAGCTGTCGTGCAACAACAGACGCGGGCGGCACGTGCACGGGACGACGGCGAGGTGGACCAAACCACCGACCATGACGGGTTGCATTCGGATTCGGACTCGGATCTCGAGGGGCTGGAGCCCACCGCAGCGAAGCGCCTCGTCCTCCACACGGCCTCCGTTTTGGTTCACGTCTTGAACCTCATGGCGGATCAGAGACCCTCGGCCCCGGGGAGCATGCAGAACAGGCTTTGGGCGATGAACTGGGAGGACGTCATCAGTCTGCTCGCCGTCGGCGGCGTCATCGACTCGACGTACGTCCTTTTTCGTCGGTGCACCGTTCTCGAAACGCCACCCTTCTCCATTCTCATCTTGATGCGCAGCGTCGTCGCACGTGCCGAAAAGCGCCTCGAGCGCATATACGGACCTTCGACCACACAAGGTAAACAGTCACGCCGATCGTCTTTCACACATCGCACCTCACTCACCTCACTGTACAGTCGTGGAAAGACTCAAATTGGTCGCCTCGGCCAAGGCGAGATTCTCAAAATTGGCATCCATTCAGGAGGATCAATTACTCGCACCTCCTGTACTCCCCCGAACGCGTCGGAAGGACACTACAGGTAACCCTTTCCCCGTTTCATTCCATAATGGCATCACCAATTCCATTACAGGTCGTCAGTCCAACAAAAGTGGGTGCAAATCCCGCGCCATCGTTGACACGGACACGGACGTGGACGCATAACACGTATATTTGACAAAGATCTCCCACCGTCACCGCATCTCATGAACGACATTTCCCACACACTACCCTATAATAGATCACGCCTGCCTCTGTTTCTGACATGACACTCGTTGCATGACATACATGTCGCACTCACCACCCTCTTTCAGTCAGCATCGACCGACGCGGTGATATCCTGTCGAACATCCTTCACACCATTGAGAACGGATCACTCCGCGCTATGCAGTGCACTCTGTTTCACACTCATCGATTATTTTGGTTTTCTCCAACGCACTGCTGAACAGCGACAAGGCGTGCCTATCCTTTCCATTCTTGCGCCTCGCCTTGTTATCTGATTTAGCGTGCTGCGGACTCGGGGATTGTGACAAACCGTGTCTTTGCCACTCATCGCCCTTTTTTAGAGTCGCCGGGTCGCATTCCTTCATCCGCAGTTACCGTATGAAATGAAGCGTACGTCACACGTGCTGCGGGGCCGACCAGACCTGGACAAGTGCCTAGATCCCATGATCCAGGCCATCGTCTATCTAGCACCATCATGTGTGACATCACGTTGCTGTGCGCGCTGATGGAGCCAAAATGTATTCTGTATTCCACCGGAATACCAACACCGGTTTACAACAGCAGTCGTTCCCGACGGTCCTCTACAGCAAAGGCTGTATTCAATTGAATTGAAGTGGGCGCGATTGCGTGGGCTTGCTGGTGATGATTTGATTGATGTTCTATCAACGAACGACCCACGCGGTGAGTCGAACGAGCAGCATCATCGCACAACGCCAATAATAAACATTGACACTGTACAGCGCCGAGGATCCAAGAAAGTCCTGCATGTGTGCGTCATCCTGTATGCGGGCATCACTCGCTGTTCGAGCGGCATCCTCGTACTTTGTTGTTCTAACAGGAACGAAACATAGATGGCGCTCGGTCCCGTTCGTAACTGAATTATCGACATCTCGAAACGAACGTCCAACCGTTGTGTCATCTGGCCTGACTAGGTGAACAAAAAAAAACAGCGTCCGTGACAGCTCAGCCGGTGAAGTAGTCGTTCACTGAACCACACGAGGAGCGTGCGTCCTTGATGGAAATCATCAGAGGGTTCCCGTCGGTATCGTCCGAAATCCCGGAGTTGGCATCGCCCCTTCGTTCAAAAGAATCCCAAACTAGTTGTTGTTATCGCCCTATACGCGTGCCCCATCATACGTCCGTAGCGCCGCATCTCCGTTTTCTCTTGTACAGGTACGACTTAGGTTTGGTTTACCTGACGGAAATACCGATACCCCGCCCGAATGTGCCATGTGAGGGGGGCGAGTCGCAGCGCGCGGCGGCGGTGTCGGAACGGAGAGTCTTGATATAGGTTCGGCATGTCCCGGACTCTTCGATCAGTGGAGGTATTTCTTGCCTGATGCCCGAAGTGGGGACGAGGCTTTTTCTTATTTCATTTGCAATTTACTTGCCACATGGCACACTGGACACAATATACAGAATTGCTTCTATCGATGAGATTGTTGTAGAGGACGTCATACTCGTTATAATGCACAAAGGTGATTGTTGAGAGTTGCAACTGTTTCAAACGGTGATAATAGTGTCTTAGAAAGTTGGTTTTGTAGATGAACAGCTCAGTGCCTGAATATTCGAGATTTATGCAATGAGTATCAAATTGGAAGACTCTGACAACATCAATGCAGAAATGTGGAATGTCCTCTTAGTATCAAAGCATCAACATGGGAAGTCATGCATTGAACTTGAAGTGCTTGAGATTGGCTGATAGTAGAGAACAACCCAAAGTAGAGATTCTTGGATGTAAAGTCAAAATATAAATACAGTGGTTCAATAGGAGTTTCAACCTTCAACTTGAAATATGAACTATACAATATAATGCCATTGGTGTTCCTGAAAGAACATTAACACTAACATTCATTTCTAGCATGGTGTCATAGTTAACAAGACAAGGGACTAGAACTTTGTTCTAGAATGTTCCTGATTTATATCATTGATAGATAAGCAATTGAATTAAAATATTTTTGTACATTATTATCTTAACAGTTTAGTAGCTTTTCATGTGTTGCAGTTAAAGGTTGTGCTGCCTATAGAAAAAAAGAATGATGTACATGTGACATGTCAGTATTGTACACACAATGTGTGATATTACAAAGGCTTGGAGTTTGGCAGGTTGAGACTCAACTGGTGCTATTCAGATGAATGGTGTCAGCAAGCTTGGGTTGTACCTATCTTCTTTGGCTTTGAAAGGATGTCCAGGTTTTCATTAACACTTCAACAACTGGTGTCAATGTACTCATTTCTTTGTAATTTATGTATTAAAACTAATTGTAAATCTTGTAGATTCAATTCCAGAGCGTTACTCTGAAAAAATCCCGTCAAAAGAGCTGTGCATGTTTCCAACCATAATATATTTTTTGGCCGACAGTGTATTTGTATTGTGTGTGGGGGGGATTCGTCACCGATTTGGAAACGTATGGCCGCAGTAGCGGCGGAAATGAATGATCTGACTATATGGATTGTTAGACGGTAACACGACCGTGACGTGGAGTGGTAACGCTGCTGCTGCGGGCCGAATATGTATGCACCTACCATGCATGTATTATTGTTGCACTCTTCGTGCCTGGAATGGGCAGTATCGAAACACCAGGATGAATGAATGATATGACCACATGCATCGAGTACTTGTCAGACGGTATGACGTGGTGTTGTTGCCGCGGGCCGAACGTATATGAACAAAGGCATGTGGGGTTGGTCATATGGTATCTAGGCACGACTCGTGGGATGCGTGATCCGTGTTTTATCGTGTATACAATAGCTCTTTCGTGCCTTGAAAGATCCGCGTTTGGTCCACTGGTTCGATGGGTCGGTATCGGAGCGCCAGCGCGTGATCAGCAGCATGTAAATGAACGATATGACAATATGGGTTGGTCATTCGGTATCTGGGCGCGACGCGCGCGAGCGTTCCTGGAATTCTGTAATGCAGTATGCATCGATAGCAGAGCTTTTGTCGTGCCTTGGAGATTGACGTTTGGTCCAGGTTCAATGGCCAGTGTCGGAACGCCGGCGGCCCGGGACCTAGGGGTATCCGGTAGTTGACTCGTCTGAACGTTGACGATCGACACCCGGTGGTTTTGGATGACAAAACCACGATTAGGACATTGTGTGGCAAGGAGGGGGTCTAGAAGTAGACTGGTGTCGGTCGATCTGCGTCCGAGGTTACTATTGACTCTGCAGCATTCATAACATGCTGACTTGCGATCGAACGCGTTCGCCAGCTTGAAGGATGGTAGAGAGACACTATTAGTCTTCAGGGTTGTTTCGAGAATCGAGATGACCGGTCAAGAACGAGACGAGTGTCCTTGAATGACGTGCACTGCACTTGCTAGGGCAGGGGTTGAAGCTAGGCAACATGGAATGGAGACCAAGGCGCAACCTAACCCGGTTATGCTGAGGATGACGAATCAGCGTACGCGTCCATGCTGACACATTGATTTATACATGACTCTGATCTCGAAATCATCAAACGAACGCATCTGATGAACGAAAATTCACATTGGCTGCCCCCTCCCCCCCTTCGTGGCTCGCTCCAGCGTCGGGACTCGCGCACGCGTGCCACCTTGTCGTCCACCTCACCCACCTTGCGAAAGGACGTGCAAAACAAGCTCCTCAAGCTCGTCAGCATCTCCAGCCGATCCAACTGACCCTCCAGCGTCCATTGTAACACCACCTCAAATCCCGAAATCGCCTTGTCGAGGTCGAGTAAGTCATCTGGTTGTTGAAAGCGATGAAGAGCAGCACGCTGAGGCGAGCGAACAAGGGGGTTTAAACGGACCGCCATAGTACATGGTTTGGATGGCTTCCTCCAGCAAGACGATCAACTTGTCCACGTCAACCAACTCCCCAAATGCTTGGAAACATAGGAAGAGCCCGGCAGAGGGCGGCAACCATCGAGTGGCGTTCGAAGTGGTCGTTTGAGGTTAACGCGAAAGCCTTGCTAATGCTGGAAATGGCCGCGTGGAGGCCAACAAAGGCACCCAGGATTTCAAAGCCCGTGAAGTAGACAAAACTGAAGGTGAGCATCTTGGTGCGCGCAAAGTGATTGCTTGGGGTGAGTTCTATGGCTTCCTCGATCAAGGTAAGACAGAAGCGGGTGAGTCGTGAGACAGTAAAGATGGTAAGCATCGCAGGGCGCTCGGGATGGTGAGGTCGAGTGAGCCACGTGGCCTTCTCGAGCATGGAGGCTGGCCTAAAGAAATCCTCCATTTCACCAAGCAGTTGAAAGGAGTGATGCATTGCTGAGGCTGGCCACCCTGCCGAAATGATGGTCTGGTGTGCATCGTACGGCGCCTTCTGTGAGAGCATGGACTTGCTGAGGTCTCCAAGATCGCCAGGACGCCCAAACCGTCCGAGGAACAAAACGCCAAGGTTGGTAAGCATAACAGGCTCGGAGGGATGACCGCATGGGTATGAACTATATGGCTGCTTCGCGTGTCGGCAATCGACTCGTTGAGGTCACCAAGATCGCCGAAGAACTCGTAGCGGATCCGCAATGTGAGACCGAGATTGATCAACCTCTGGAGCTTGCCGAAATATTCGTGCGGAATATCTTGCACGGCCTGACCAAGTGCTGGAATAAATTTGTCAATGTCAGCCAAGCTACCGGAACTTATAGCCTTGGGGAGTGCGTACATTGCAGTGTGAGATGGCCGTCCACAGAGCGATTAACCTGGAAGTAATCTGGGTGACCAGCACCTCGCAACTTGAGGGCTTCTCGATAATACGAGATAGACGTGGAGAGGCTTACAAGCACACCGCCAATCTGACAGTTGATGAAGTGGGCCATGGAGTCTGTAGCATTTTCTTTTCTCGGGTCATCGCGGTAGCGGAGGAGAGCATCATGTGCTTCAACTGTTAATATCGCGAGAGCAAAAGACTCCTATCAGTCGAACTAATCAACAAACCACGGTCAGCCGGGAATATTATTTACACAGTATCAACAAACTCACTTCATTGCCATGATTCGAAGTAGCTGTCGACTGATGGGAACACCGTCCCTCCTCCGTTGGAGACTGTGATCACTGTGCTGGTCTTTAGCACTTACCACTAGCGCATGAAATCTAATGCTTACAGTAAGTGTTGTCAAGTAAGTCTCCTACACAGATTTCTACTGTGTGGAGGATTTCTCCCTTTCCCAGCACGAGAGAAAACTCAAAGGATACATCCTGGAAATCATGAGGGGCGACTGACCAAATGGAACAGAGAATATCTCACAGCAGAATCCTATCATCCCATTCAACGACGGTATCATGGAGGCGTACCGGCTTATTCTCAGTTCTCCGTTTGGTGCCACCAGATTGAATGAGAGCATAGAATTCGACAAGAATTCAGCTTAAACCACCAGCGACATCCTTGGCTCGGACACCTGCGAGATGATTACGCAGTTCTGCAAAAGGACAGATTGAAGCGGGTACGTACTTGTGATGAAGACTTGAAAGTTGTCAGTAG
This sequence comes from Boletus huronensis, assembly GCA_038093155.1. Classification (NCBI taxonomy): domain Eukaryota; kingdom Fungi; phylum Basidiomycota; class Agaricomycetes; order Boletales; family Boletaceae; genus Boletus; species Boletus huronensis. The sequence goes on along the minus strand of JBBPRS010000155.1, from coordinate 38,846 downwards.
AAGGTCTGTCATATCTTTGGATTTAGACGACACCTTCTGCTGGACACCTGCCTCGGTACCAAATACGGCCAAGAACATCGATTAAAACTGAATGAGTGACATCCTTGCTGGCAATACAGGCTGGTGAGGATTTTAAACTGAGTCCACAGCGCCTGTGAGCGATCAGAAGTGAATGACGATCATGCTGATGTTTTCCGATAAGAACTCCTCGGGGCGTTCCTTGCGCATCAGCTCCTCGGGCATGAGTTTTCCCTGCCAGTGGACGATAGGTGAAAATATAGATAGATCCAAGATTGGGACGACGAACTGTCTCGATCAAGCTTATCCATTCGCTATCATGCGTAACGGCCACCGAAGCATCGGGATCCTGGAATTTACTTGTGCAATGATCGTTGACATGTCACTGTTCAAACCTTGTTCAGTAGCTATCAGTTGATAATATCGCAAAAATGGAAAGGCTAGAAGTTCCTCGGTCATCAAAAACGTGTGGAATCAACCCACGATACCAACCTGTGATAACGCAGGTACGTGGTTGACATCCGTACCCCCATTTGCTCTACGAGGCCGTTTTGAAGTGGATCTCGGGCTTCTGAGACAGCCGTTCCCAACACATCATCCCGTACTGTGATCTTGTATCCGCCTATGAAAACAGTTTAATTGACGTTTCCGTTGCGGCCAGGTCCAGGCCCGTCACAGTACTACAGAGGAATTGTACACTTCCAATCCCTCCCAGCGATGGTACTTCACCCTCCCGTAGTATCACCCTGATGTGTCGGGGGTAAATGTAGCATCATGGACAAGAGACCAAGAACGTGCGTTATAGAATATCCGGTAATAAGGTAGAGAGAACCATCGCTGATGCTTACTCTTTGGCAATTTCATACCAGTCAAACGTGAACTCCATTTCCAACTTGCGACAGCGCTCGTTGGTTGGAAGGTTGTGAGATATAACGCCATCTGGGAGAATCAGAATTGCGCCTTTGGCGGAGGATGGAGTGAATTCACAGTGACCATCCCTTCCAGCTACGCATCAGTATCATTTCTTTAACCTCTTTCTTGATGAATCACCTTTGGGAAGCTTGGCTGGGTTGCGATATGCCAGGGGAAGTAATGATACAATCAGGAGGATCAGCGTTGGATATGACATCGACTTCGTGATCAATATCAAGTGCAATAGGACCGAAGCTGAAAGAGGCACCGGGACGTCAATGAAAGCGTGATTTGGGTCATAACACACGCTGAAAAGAACGTTGAACGTGCCCTCCCGACTGACATGTCCAACATCCCCGATCTGGAGTCCATCTTGTTTGTAGCTGGATGGGAGCGTACTGCTCGGCTCGGGGAACCACAATGGGTATCTAGGATGGTTTGGAAGACATTTCGCATACTGGTCTTGTGGGGAGTCGTCCTTGAAGTTGTAGCTTGAAGTATGAAGAGTGAGATGGGCCGCGGGCAACTTGAAAGTGGTCCGGCGCCGCTGTAGCATAACCTAAGCCTGCACAGGGTTCGGAGGAGGTGCCCGGCCGCCAGGTACTAGTAAAGAGTCGGCAGGAAAGGCCGTTTCTTCTGACACGACGCAAACTTTGCTTCAAGTTGGACTCGAGTGAAGCGGTTCAAACCCGGTTCGTGAGGACGCTTGAAGCGCCACCGGGCTGCTAGTACGTAAAGTTAGGTCAACCGCCAGTATACTAGTACTTTCGGACATCCTTCCTGTATGCTGAGTAGGTGTTCTTTTTATCTTGCTTTACATACTACTCCAATACCTTTGCAGGCATTTCGCAACGGGAGTCCAGACTATCTTAGTTGCTTATAGTCCCAACAAGATATTCTAGTAGAAGACAACAGCTAGCTCCCAACCAATGTTACTTGGGCGGGGGTACGAAAGACGACTTTCACACAAAGCTGTTTGTCTTCGCGGATTCCGATTCCGCTCCAAACCGCTTTTCGAGGGCTTGAGGCTCAAAGAACGAGGTTTCTGTAACGGAGAGTTTGATAGACGAGCCCGAGCGGTTCCATTATATCGCAGGGGAGTCCAAGCCGATTTTACTCGGTAGACGTCGCAAGAAAATCACTGACGGAGGGGAATGGGAGTATATCCGAGATATCTAGCGTTTGTATCTTCTGCATGAGGTAGCGCGGTGAAACGTTGTCGAGTAGCTGTGCAATAATAGGTTGATCAGATGCAACACGTTTGTATTCATTGTGAGATAGAGGAACGAGCAGCAGTGCGCCGAAAGGCTGTCTGAGACGCGCGAAAAGCCGTAACGCGCTGGTAAGCTTGTCGTATGAAGGGGATACCGTGTGTGATGTAGAGGGAGAGAGGGCACCGGGATTGCCATCTCCACCATTTTCATCGACAGGGGTGAGCGGTTCGACGTCATCGTCCACAATCAGATCCTTCGAGGGAATGGCAGGATCAAGAAGGCACCGAAGCCACGGATGCACGAGAACCAGATTCCTAAGGCTAGATAGGTCCTCCGTCGTCTTGATCTCGACGTTCCCGAGTCCTGATGTTATGCCACGATAAAAACGCTGAGAACCACCGCTCGAGACCAATGGACCTCTCAGTGGAAACATGATGCAAGATAAGCTCAAGCGGCGGCTGACAAGACGCGGCGATTGGAGATGGACGAGTCGATCGTATAGCATCACGGCCGAGTCGAGATATCTATCCCGAGGATGTCCGTAATTCAGTGACCAACGCGTTCATCTTGTCATCTTCAATCAGCAACGGGATATAGGGTGACGCTGGTTCACGATATACATCAATCTCCGCAGGAAGACAGCTGTTGTAGTCGGATGCCTTCCCTGTCCAGGCTAGGATGATGACATCACCTGACCGAGTCAACACTTCCTGTAACAGGCGACCCAGAGCGCGCTGCTGGCCCTCGCCATAATTGACTTGGATTGAGACGTCAAATATACCGAAGAGCGAATAGGCTATATCCTCTTGTTTCGTGGCGATGCGCGTCGCGGTGAGGCAAAGTTTCTGCCGTACATTCTCTGATCCGAGTCGGAGAGAGAGCAGAACTTGAACATCAACATCGTTTGCGTCCGCCATCTCACCCATGATCATGGATGAATCCTTGTGATTATACTCCCCTTCTTGAGGACGATAAGGCTTCCAATCCTCGGTGTAGAATCGGATAACCCGGGATGCAAAGAACTCTTGCAATGTCCATGCACGCGTGTTCCATGAACACCTTAGGAGAGCCCGCAGCTGCGAGTCAGATTGCACGCCCTTCAGGTGAACGATCGTGAGGGCGGATTCGTGGTACCATTGGAACATCGAGGTCAGGGATTCCTGAAGCACTGAGCTGTCCATTTTGTTGATACAACATGTATCGGTCCATGCCCAGTGCAACCCAGCTTCTCGCACTGTCACGCAGAACATGACCAACTTCGAGACCGTGGGTGATGCTGCCAGTTTCTGTACCGATTTATGGAGGACATCGTGGAACAGCGGTTCGGCTCCTTCCCATGTATGGGAGAACGTGGCGTATCGGAGGTATTCCTAAACGCTCGGCGTGATGCGAGCATCGTCGCATCTTCTCGTAATGGATGCAACGAGCTCCTTGAATTTTGGACTAGCTTCGAATTCATCCAAACGTTCCTGCTTATCACAAAGACGACCGGTCTCCGTGTTAATGAGGACTAGCGGAGCGTCTCGCTGAGTGCGCTTGACGGAGCTGCGAATTGCCGCCATCGTCTGCGATGGGCTCACATACTGCTTACGCGATTCTGCAACAAGAAGAATCCTTAGATGATGCTTTCGGGCAAGTCAGAAATATTTACCCCGAGTAACAGCATCCGGAGATTGTTCAAGCTTCAGAAACATATCGTTGTATGCATCGATTGCTTCATCGTAACGGCGAGCGCCGAGTAGTGCTGCATGCCTTCTTTCGTAGCCACGTGGGGATGACGGCTCGAGTTTCATTGCCTGGGATCGCATTAACTTTCTGCTCCGGTGTAAATCGGGACGCACGTACCGCATCGGCATCCTCCAGTGAATCTTTCCATGATCCAATTCCAGTTCGTGCTTTGCTTCGCTTGATCAACAGATCTGTCGATAAAGGATCGAGGGTCAATGCTGTGGTGAAATCGAGAACAGCATCTTTGTATGACCCAGAGTCCATGGCGATATCTCCGCGATGTTCTAACGTCTTGAGACAACGCGCTTTCAAGTCTGATCTTCAACCGTCAGGAGGCACCGAGCGCGATGAACCAAGTAAGGAATCCTCACTGGCAATCCGCTCGGCTTCATCTATAGAGTTCATTTCCTTCTCGGGGATGTTCGTCATTGTGTAGAAAGAATCTCTACGTCCCCCATCACGGCTACCCGTGTCCTCTCCTAACTCGCTCTGCAACTGTCGGAAACACTCGATCGCCTCCGAAACACAACCGTCCTCTTCGAGAACATCGCAGATTGCCCAGTAGATGAGAAACCTTGGAACCTTGAACTAATTCACAAAGATTATTCTCTCAACGTCCAGCATCAGACTATCATGCGAGCCCTACCTTTGCGGCAGCACTCAATGCATCGTTGGCTGAGCTACGAATGAGCATTGTGCTTGCCCACTCGATCAGTAAGGTGTTGGGGGTCGAGGGACCGAGTAACAACGCAGTAGAGTAGGCTGCAACTGGTTCATCCTGTTTCTCGGTGTTCGATGCCTCGTCTCCGATCGTTTCAAGCGTCGATATACATTGGCTCTTGAACTCTGATAGCAGAGATTGGATATTTTATTCTGATGGACGACGCCAAAACTCACTAGCAAGCCAGTCCATTATGAGCCTGTTGGCTCTGACCTCCTCGCTCACAGTGCTGATGATCTCGAGAAGAGAGAGCGCAGCATCGATTATGCGGTCTTCGCGATACAAGGCTTCACATTGATGTTTCTGCTCGTGCGCACGAACGATCTGGAGGAGGCCATCCACTCTGAGTTGCGAATCGGCATGCTGGGTGCAGAGTTGCTGTTCGAGATCGGCGATCGTGTAGTCTAATGGACGGAGATGTCAATGACGCGTCAGATGGAGAAGAATGCACTCACGAAGGGTCTCGATGGTTTTATTGAGACTATCAGTTCTATGTTGGGATTTGGAGAGCTGGTTATGGACGGTTTCTTCGAGACGTGCGATTTCGTTGCCTAATGAAAGTGGATGTCAACAACACGCGAGTCAGGGTGACGATGGACGCACGTAAGTTCTTCTCCTGTGCACAAAGGGACTCGATTGTCTTTTTGAGAGCAGCCTTTTCCGCCTCCATGCGTTGCCTGGCCCGCTCTGCGAAAAACTGCAGCAGTTAACAATGCCGGGTCTCACGCAGCGACATTGGGGTGCACGTGTACTTACATTATCAAGTAGGATAACGGAAGGATGTCACCGAGATTCCGAAAGGTGATTGTCTGGTCGACGACTATCGCAAGGTCGTAGTTTGCTGAGATAGCCATTGCTTCGACGCGAGTTGTTTGTTGGATGACAGAGCCGATTTGCTGGTGTGTCGTAATGTCCCAGAACGAGACCGATGAGTTTGCGGAAGCTGCGATGAATGTGCCATGGCCTGCCAGGGCGATGCACCCGGGTTCATGGTTGCTGTGGATGGGCCATTGAGAACGCGTCTTTCCGGTGGACGCGTCGAGACAGCTGATGTTTCCATCGCAAGATAAGACTAAGAGTTGCTTGCTATCGTCAGTGGTCCAAGCGAGGGATTGGTTCTGCGGCGCGCTGACGTGGATTGGGACGTCGACGAGGAGGCGGCCGCTCTGACTGTCGTAGATCCGAACAGACGTTCGCAACCATGTGCAAGTGGCGATGAGGCGTCCGTCGGGTGAGAGTTTGACCGCGGAAACAGTGTTGTCGTGTTCCAAGGGGCCGAGCAGTCGTTGGCGAGACGACATTGACCAGACGCAGGCAGTCTCGTCAAGTGATCCCGTCGCGATTCTCGTCCCATCCGGAGAGACGTCCGCCGCGTGCACCGAATGTTTGTGTCCTTTGAACTCGGCCACCTTGTCGTAGCTCTCCGCATTCCACACCATCACCAAGCCACTAAACATGCCACTCACGACCCACTTTCCATCTCGTGACACTGCAATATTGGAAACATCACCCCCCGCATTCATTGGCGTCCCCACCTCCACGCCATCTTCTACTCGCCAGAGTCGAATCTTTCCGTTCTCATGACCGCTGACGATGTGCTTCCCATCAACGAAGAAGGCGATTGAGTATATGGTGCCTAGACCATCGATTACGATCGGTTTTGCTTGTTGTTGGTGAACGGTGCTGGAAGAGGAACTGTTTTCACTCGAAGCTTGGGTCCCCGTCAGTATCCCACTCTCAAACATCTCACCCAGATACTCACCATTCCTTGACCGCCAGTTTACATACTCGCCCAGGTAACAGAGCGTTGGAAAGAAGGATGTGCGGTCGTCCACTCATGGTACGCCAGTGTCGCCTGGCATACACGTGCCTGGGCCTAAGTCCTTATCCATATCTATCAGTTCACACACCTTCCTGCCGCTTTTTCTCACTCCACCGAAATCAATTCGGAGAGTTGTTGATGCAGAAAATCACGCTCGAAGCTGGAAATGGGAAGCAGTGACTAAACGAGCTACCTAACGGTCTGACTGCTGGCAATCGTTGCTTCCGAAAAACTGCGTTCTGGAAGAATTAAACCTTTAATTATTATTAATTCCGTAGCTTCTGAGTCCGCCATATTCGGTTTGGCGTTCAACACGGTTGCGAGGCCAGCGAACATCAAGTTCTTCTTCAATTATGGTCCATGTCAGGCTGTGGTTCCAGAGGCTTCGAGGTTGTGTCCTCGTCAACGATTGCTGCACCCACGGTATGAATCTGAAACGACCAAATATCTTCTTTTCCCATCCCTTGTCTTCTGGCTCTGCCTTTGTAACATATCAAGTCGAACATTTGCAGAACCCAAGACCAACGCAAAACATTTCAGTCTGTTCTTCGATGTACACAAAGGCACCTCTATGCACAGGCATGGGGGGAGTCGATCACAAGGTGACAATTTGGAACGCAGCCAGTCACCAGAAGCCGAGTCGTACGGGAGGGGCGTCATGGCACTAGTATTGGCTGCCGGTTTCGATCCGCATGTGGTACGGCCGTACTGGTGACCACTAGCATGTCCCTCAGCTGATAACAAACCGACATACTCGCTTGCCTGGTCCCGTGACAGCCAACACCTATTCGTTGGGGGACCATGTGGTTCATTCAGACGTTTTAACATCGCGACCCAATCAATCCTATCGAGATTCAGGCACCGGCTTTCCGATTCCGTGACTTCTCTTTGCGTTTCTAGTAATGAACGGTTTCTCGCTGGTTCAGCTTCAGGTTATTCTCTCAGCCTCTGGGATATCAACATGTGTCAACTAATCCGCCCCACTCTTTGCCAATCAAGTAAAGTGCTAACTGTAGCCATCTGGATGATGATAATCTCATTACTGGAGCAGTGGACAGGGAAATCTCTATCCGGAGCCTCTCCGATATTGTTCTAATGACCTACTCCTTCCACGTACGTATGCTGATGCATTCCGAAAGCTTGATCAATTGATGTATCCCTCTTCTTAGCGTCTGACACCCTCTCTGGGAAATTCGGAGCCCGTAAATTGATTCAAATTCAGCTGATTAGGCCACGTCTTCACTCATAATTCCGGTGGCTTTGAAATGTAGTTCACATGTACAAGCAGAGCAATGCTTGAAGCATGAAGACACGGGAAACTAGAAAAGGCGGAGGAAATCTTGTCAAAGGAAATCACATAAATGGATTTTGCCCCGTATTCGCTTGCTAACCGCGCGCTTGTTCGGGCATGACTGCGTAAATCGGATAAAGCATTGGAGAACGCTCAAACGAATTCAACTGGTAATTTGCACTTCCTCGTCCATGACGAGTTGACTGAATCGGTTGCCAATGATGCTGATATACCACTGGTAGCTTACGTCGCCAAGGGCTTTGGTCTCTTTGGCAGGGAAACCATCAGGATGCGACGGAAGCATTCGACTTTGTGCTTCGCGAGTGGGATGACGACGACGACACAAGACCATTTATTGAACTCATCAAGGTAATATGTATGTCAGGCGGTTCTCGAACTCGTCGCTGCACGCAATTCAATATGCTGTTCGAAGTCAGACATCATGATGAAGTCAAAGTCATCCGTGACGAAACTGACCACATTGAGTACTTTCTGGACGTCAAATCGATCCGCTCCACGATCAATGTGAGTACTCGTCAACTCACTGCAACCGTCAATCTTACTGGTATTGTTTTCGGGCACAGATACTCATTCTCGCTGGAGGTTCCATGGCGGAAAAACACTATGACAAGGCAATACAACTTTTGACGAAAGCACGAGATCTCGGTCCGTTCATCCAAGTTCTGGATCTAAGGATGGTTTCGCTAAGTTAGTAGGACACTTGTTGCGTTTTCAGCATATTGCTGACATTCCTGGAAGATTTTTGGTTGGAATCTTGATGACCTTCGACGTACAATTCATCAGCAAAAGTGTGAAGCTTGGTCGCATGCGTGCGGCGACAGACTCTCTTCTTGTTGACGCAGACCGACCTGAAAGAAGAGGTAGAAATGAATCAATGGCTCAGTGGTAAGCGTGCACACGAAAATTTGCGACTAGATTTCAAACAACAATGTCTTGAAGCGTCTGAGAGCCTCGGAGAAGAAGCCACGCGCAACAACAATCACAACGACGCGATTGCTTGGTACTCTGCAGTGTTGGACCTGAATCCAGCATCACCAATACACGCTCTCTTGAAACAGAGCAAGGGATACGCGGCGAGGGGCTCATGGAAGAATACCTTATGGATGCAAACGAGGTATATTCTACAATGGATCTTCTGGAAGTACAGATACAATGATAGGTTTCGTTCAGATTATTAGGCAAAATGCCTCACTCTCTCAAGTCAATGAAATGAAACGTCGGGCGCTCCAAAATCTTGGACGGTATGACGAGATGCATCAGGACATCGAATGAACTACCCGATGGATCTCAGTATATTCTGTATTCTGGTCCAGACCCAGTCTTCGGAGATCTCATTGTGTCGATGACGAAGTGTATGGACACTGCTCGCGTTAACCACGCTGTCAAGAAAGTTTTCCGATATGTCATGTTCTTCCACAGATGCGCATGGCAGAGAACCTTTGCGCAGTGATTTCAGGGATCAATCCGTATATAGTCTACCGACGGAAGAGATGCCTATGGCAATCAAGCTATAGCTCTTTTCGAGAACCGCTGGCGAGGCTGGGTACCGTTGGACGTGGAGCAATAGTACGTGCTGTATCGACCAAAAGAACCGACGAATTCGAACAGCCTATCAGTTCCATGTTCAGACGGAACCATCGCTCCACTCTCACCCTTGTTTACATCCGGGACGTTTCACCTTTGTTACTACCTGCTGACGCCGAGTGCATGGATCAGATCGATCAGACACGGTTGGACGCTACAAGAGTTCCTCGTACCTACCATCATTCGAGTCTTTGACGCCAATCGGACGCCATAAGCTCGTACTAAAGTGCCAAGCCCCCAGGCCGCAGTCATTTCGTTGCTGAAGACCTGTCCAGCTACCTGCAATGCATCCTGACTACTGCCCGGTCCCCGAGTTACAACAAAGACTGCCATGATACATGGGGTACTACTAACAGGATCATACATGTTACACGAAGCAATGCGAAATGCGAGGATATGCAATAGTCAAGTCCGAGATGGCAAGAGCATGCTAGCAAGAAATCCGGAAACAAAGACAGACCACTACAAGATATCTAGCGTCTGTATCTTCTGTGTGAGGTAGCGCGGTGAAACGTTGTCGAGTAGCTGTACAACGATAGGGTGATCAGATGCAACACGTTTGTATTCATTGTGAGATAGAGGAACGAGCAGCAGTGCGCCGAAAGGCTGTCTGAGACGCGCGAAAAGCCGTAACGCGCTGGTAAGCTTGTCGTATGAAGGGGATACCGTGTGTGATGTAGAGGGAGAAAGCGCATTAGAACCGCCATCCCTACCATCTCCATCGACTGGGGTGAGCGGTTCAGCGTCATCATCTACAGTCAGATCCTCCGAAGGAAGGGCAGGATCAAGGAGGCACCGGAGCCATGGGTGCACGAGAACCAGATATCGAAGGTTAGATAGGTCTTCCGTCGTCTTGATCTCGACGTTCCCGAGTGCGGATGTCAGGGCACGATAAATCGAACGCTGAGAACCACCGCTTGAGACCAACAAACCTCTTAGCGGAAACACGATACAAGACAAGCTCAAGCGGCGGCTGACAAGACACGTCGATGGGAGAACGACGACCCGATTGTATAGCATCACAGCAGAGCCGAGATATGCTAAGGATGTCTGTAGTTCCGCGACCAACGTGTCCATCTTGTCATCTTCAATCAGCAACGGGATATAGGGTGACGCTGGCTCGCGATATACACTAATCTCTGCAGGAAGACAGTTGTTGTAGTCCGAGGCCTTCCCTGTCCAGGCTAGAATGGTGACATCACCTGACCGAGTCAACACCTCTTGCAAGGGCCAACCCAGAGCGTGTTGTTGGCCCTCACCATAATTGACTTGGATCGAGACGTCAAATATTCCGAAGAGTGAATAGGCTATCCTCTTGTTTCGTAGCGATGCGCGTCGCGGCAAGGCAAGGTTTCTGTCATACATTATCTGATCCAGGTCGGAGAGAGAATAGAGCCTGTACATCGACACCGGTTGCGTCCGCCATCTCACCCATGATCTTGGATGAATCCTTGTGATTCTTGAACTGAATCGCAAAGACTCTCAACGTCCAGCGTCAGACTACCATGCAAACCCTACCTTGGCGGCAGCACTCAATGCATCGTTGGCTGAGCTTCGAATGAGCACTGTGCTTGCCCACTTGATTAGTAAAGTGTTGGGGGTCGAGTGACCGAGTGACAACGCAGTAGAGTAGGCTGCAACTGCTTCGTCCTGTTTCTCGGTGTTCAATGCCTCGTCTCCGATCGTTTCAAGCGTCGATATGCATTGGTTCTTGAACACTGATGGCAGAGATTGGATGTTTTATCCTGATGGACGACGCCAAAACTCACTAGCAAGCCAGTCCATCATGAGCCTGTTGGCTCTGACCTCTTCGCTTATGGTGTTGATGATCTCGAGAAGGGAGAGTACAGCATCGATTATACGACATTCGTGATACAGGACTTCGCATTGATGTTTCTGCTCGTGCGCACGAAGCAGATACAGGAGGTTATCCACTCTTTGTTGGGATTTGGCATGTTGGGTGCGGGGTTGCTGTTCGAGATCAGCGATTGTGCAGTCTAATGAACAGAGATGTCAATAACGCGTCAAGTGACAGCGAAATCCACTCACGAACTCGATTGTCTCTTCGAGAGCAACCTTTTCCACCTCCATGCGCCGCCTAGCCTGCTCTGGGACAATCTGCAGCAGTCAACAATGCATGGTCTCACGGAGCGAGATTTTGGTGCAAGTGCACTTACATCACGAAAGCAGGATGACGAAAGGATGTCACAGAGACTGGGAAGGGTGATTGTCTGATCTCCAGCCATCGCAAGGTCGTAGTTTGCTGAGATAGCCATTGACACGACTTCACCTGTATGCTGGATGACAGGCCCGATTTCCTTGTGTGTCCCAGTGTCCCAGAACGAGACCGACGAGTTCGCGGAAGTTGCGATGAATGTGCAATTGCTTGCCAGCGCGATGCACCCGGGTTTATTGTTGCTGTGAATCAGGATGGGCCACTGAGAACGCGTCGAGCCGGTGGACACGTCGAGACAGCTAATGTTTCCTTCGCAAGACAAGACAAAGAGTTGCTTGCTATCGCTGGTCCAAGCGAAGGATTGGTTGAAGCACAAGGCGGCTTCGATTGGGACTCGTCAAAGAGCAGCCAGCCCCTCTGACTGTCGAGACAGACGCTCGCAACTAGGTGGCAGTGGTGTCCGTCGGGTGAGAATTTGACCGCTGACAGGGGGTCGTGGGGGTAGTGTTTGCGACGTCGCGGTGTCACCAGATGGAAAGTGGATCGTGGGCGGCACGGTTAATGGCTTGGTGATGGTGTGGAATGCGGCCAGGAAAAGGTGGGCGAGTTCAGAGGAAACGAGTCTACGGTGTTGGCGGTCGCTGTTGTTTGGCCAGCGACTGCTCGGCCCCGCATTTATCGGTGTCCCTACCTCCACGCCGTCTTCTATTTGCCAGCATCGAATTTTTCATTCCTGACCACTGCTCACGATGCGCTTCCCATCCAAAGAAGGCGATTGAGTATATGCTGCCTAAGCCATCCATTACAAGCGCTTCTGCTTGTTGTTGGTAAACATTGGTGCTGGAGGACGAATTTTTTTCACTTGACTCTTGGGTCCTCCGTCAGTATCACACTCTCAAACGCCTTGCCCAGATACACACCTTTCCTTGACCACCCACTTATGCCCGAAGACATGCTCGACAGAGTGTTGGAAAGAAGGATGTGCGGTCGTCCGCTCGTGGTATGCCAGTGTCGTCCTAGTACACACGTGCCTCGAGCTCCTGATCAGCACACACCTGTAATTATTTGAATTTATTTCTCGGTGCTTGTTCTCACTGCACCGAAATCAACTTCATCAATTTAGCTCCTTGTCAGGTTGTGGTTCCAGAGAGTGTGCTCGGTATCGGGATTGACCCACGAACTTAAAACGCCGAGATATCCTCTTTTCGCCTCCCTCGTCTTCTGGTTCTGCGTTTCCACACATCAAGTCGAGCATTTGCAGTACCCAAGATCAACGCGAAACATCTCAATCCGTTCTTCGATGAACACAAAGGCACCTCTATGCACGGGCATGGCATGCACGAGAAACGCAGGCGTGGTCGGCGTAATTCTCTCGTGAAGCGTTGCAACGCTTCCGAACATTCTCATGGTTTCAAACGCCAACAAGCTCGCAGGATTCGTCCCATACAGATTATGTCACCGCCGACGCCAAGAAATCGGGGTTGGCGTGGCCCAACGGCGACGCCTCTTACCTTGCGAATTTCGTCCGCCCGAAAGGTTCGAATATTCATCTTAGTTGTCTACACTGCTGCTGACGCTATTATATTTGGAGCCCACATCTGCCTTCTCCAGTGTCCGATCCTGGATTCGAGGGTATTCCGATCCTATGGTGATGGGATCAGGCAGACACTATCAAGATCGTGGTAATTGAAGAGATGTCTCGGGATGCTTCACGACTTCTTCCGGTGATACGACCACCCTAGACCAAATAAACCGTTCTATTCGAGCAAGAGCCCTTAGGACGGTATCTAGCAGCATATAGATCCGCTCAAATCTCAAGGATACTCGCAAACGATCAAGCAGGACTCGATCCGATGAAATGCAGTAGTTGAACTTTGTAACAATCGATCGACCCGGGAGCATTCGTTGAGCACGCCACGACCCTGCACGAAAATACATATGAATCACCGAGTTTACGAAGTTGCGTTCCGGAGCATCCATTCCATTGCATAACCTGAGTGCTGATAATCCCATGCCTGACGTCGCAGATTTTTAGCGACAGTCGTGGCCAAGTCCCAATGTATGATGTTTACGGATTTCAGAGTGTAATTATTCAATTCGCCATGGATTGAGGCCTTCCCGTTCGGTATCTTGGATCTCTTCCGACGAACACTAGTGACTGAAACCATGTCTAGGAGTGATGCATGGCATGGAAGGAGTCAATCAAGGTAACTCGCTAACGGATGGCCAACATCGATTACTTTGGTTGAGTGGCCACAAAGCTCCAAACTCTGTGTGGAGGAGGGAGTCACTCGCGCTGCAACATCCGAATTGTGCGTTTTTTTGTTGCTTTGTACTCGAATCAAGGTTTGTGGTCGTGTCTGCTTCATTATTTTGTCTGATCTGTCGGTGAGTGTACTCAGCATTCCGTACCGAACTCGGAGGATGCTGCCCATGGCAACTCTGGGCACAGCGAGGATGAAAACCGATGGACACATCATATGGTCTATAATCACTCGACGCATTTTCATCCTATGCAACTGGCCTCGCCCATTTTTCTGCACGCCGAAGTGCATCTGCGTCATGGCACCCCTTGCCACACAACGAAGCAAGGTCGCGAGCGACATCTCGAGAAATAGGCGCACCGAATAGACTACACGAATGCGCTCAAGATCTGCTCTGCTCATGCGACTGCGCTCGCGGGTTGCTCGATGCCTACTTGTGCAGTAACAATCGCATCGTAGAGTTCATGCTACGAACCAAGTCCGTACGCCAACGTGAGCTCGGACAGGATAGCTGTTCAGCATCGTACGATCAGTTCTTGAGAATAAAGCAGCCATATTCCCCAAAGAGATCGACACATCATGGAGACGATATCCCCACCGCCACATTCCATTATGCGACGCATGTACGATATGTACATGGAAATCATCTACACCACGCACCGATCAACAATGACGCCGTTCATACCCACGGAGGGAAACAGATCTACGCACAATAAGATGGTTGGTAATGGGTGTACTAATCCGTGACGCGCCCTCAGGAAACCCTTCTGGAGGGGACAGTTATCGGTAACGACGTCTCATTGTTACAGCCTATGTGAATAGTTACTTATCTCGAGAAGTTTACAAGCTGTTTGAAAGTGACAGTTCGATTGAACGTGATGTTCAGGTGGGCCTACAAGATTGCGGCATAACGAGTAACTCGGATGATACAAGTAAGAATCCGGGTGTGGTTGGATCATAGACAGAACTAAATTGCTGATGATCGACTTGCACAAGAAAGACAACAAGACAATGTTCAGTGTATGGTGCAGAAAATACATTCTAGATAGAAAGGAAACTAGGATCGACACCATCCAGAGAAGGATAACGAAGGAGAGGAGCGACGGCGACACCTAGGACCTAGGACACGCCAACGTCTTTGTCCCTCCGAACGACTGCTGCCATTCTGTGGTGCTAATCACATGATCCTGCCCGGTTCTGATTCACGTCTCTCAAGCTTTTGCCTGTTTGAATGTGTACGCTTCACGCAGCAGAATCAACGGACATACGGGGGATGTCAAAAGTGATAATCCGTCGGGTTATACATGATGCTCATCCTCGGCCACAGTACACTACACTGCCAGAGGTACCCACAATCCCAGAGACTATGATACCACAGCACAAGCTCAACCTACGACTTTTGAGCGGGTTTTCTTCGCACGTTTGGGACACTGCTCCCGTGTTCCCACACCATATGCTCAGGAGTTGCCGTACTGCCGAACTTCACCTGCGCATTCAGGTATTCTGTGTAAGGCCTTTCTGTTTCCGGAATCTGCTGAATGTGAACGAAGTCTTGAAGGGTCCTCATAAGCGCAGGATACTTGGCTAAGAATGGATACGTCGTGGTTTCGACTCCCGCAGCGTAAATGCGCAGACAGCGGTCGTCGACATCCCGCTCTGGGAACGTGACAGAGAACGACGACGGTTGACCAAGGTCGGCCAGGATGGCGATGTATGGAAGGGACTGGTAATCGGAGGTAGCCAGGTTTGTGCCTTCGCCGCTCAGATTTTTATGTCGTCGGGTGATAGACCGCAAAACCTTTTTCGAATCCGTCGATTCTCGGGCCTTGTCGGAAATAAAAATCTGGGACATTCGCGATCTCGCCGATGCGTTTTCGGGGCCACCTTTGAAATAGATGGGTATCACCTTGTCGATCCGGGGTTGTTGGTGGCAGCACTGCGCTGCGCTCGTCCTCTGCCAGTGGCGTAGTGTCCACTCGTCCAAGCTATATGGTGGATCATCAGACTCGAACTTACGTTATGAAGATGGAATTCGGAAGACCGACCCTAGTTCGTTCCCTTCTGTTGATCCAGCGATGTTCGCGTCCATGCATACCCAGTGTGAGAAATTGAGATATGCATTTTCGAATAATTTGCGTGCAAGCGATGCTTGCGTGTCCTCCTCGTCCCATATCTGGGGTCCAAAGATGAATTCGAGCCAATCTACGACTGGTATCATCTGACAGTCAGCGAGATGCTCTTCCCACGTCGATGGCATGTCGGTGACCTCGTTCTTCGCCTGCGTACGAATAAACAAGTCCTTGGCTAGCAGCCATAGTAGTCGGCTAGCCAATTCGCCGCGTTGACCCATGTCGATCATGCCCGTGTTGACGGCCGCCAGCAGAGTACTCAAGGCAGACTCCAGCTTCTCGGGCTTCTTGTGTAGATCCATCGCGGCCACGCACGACAGGAGCGGTTCGGATGGATAGCTCGTGAACCTCCAATGGCGGTCCAAGGTGGTCGCAAGACAGATCCGAAGGTGACTCGCCACGCCGTTCTCCAGGTGCTCGACCGAATCTGGGTGTCCAAACGTGACGTTCAAACCGAATCGCTGTCCTAACACTGCGAGGACGTGGCTCGTTTTCTGCGCATTGAAATCGTATCCCCCACATAACTTCGACGACGCTGTGCCTAGGACCCGTTCCGGGAGCGTAAGTGCAGCCTTGAGAGAGAGCCATCTATGGATGATAACCGGGTTAGTCACGCACCGCAACGGAGGGGATGAAACATTACAATGGTCTTCCATAGCCTGCGATGTGATCGATCTGGGAGACATCCTCCATGTCAATATCGCCGAGTCCCAGTGCACTCTGGTCCCATCCCAGTTGCGTATAAGGTGGGAAGAGCCCCTCACCCATGATGGCAACACGGTCGGAATTATCTGAAAGACAAGTCAGTCGGGTGATCAGAACAACGAGAAATAGTACAGACGTTTCTGATTGGGTGGCGAAAAATCAGCGACCTTGGAAGTCGTCGAGGCGAAAACCACCCATACGGCATGGTTCCGGTGATGTGAATACCCGTTTACAACCCTGCAGAACACATCTGCAGGGCGATATTCTCCTTGATCACGGTGCACTGGAGTGAGCGGGTGCGCTTCGTCGAGCGCGATCACCAACTTGGGCTTGTTGGAATCGTCAGCAAAGACCCTCTCAAGGCAAGCAGCCATCTTTTTATATGCAGTAAAGAGACGCGCAGTGAAATCAGGTGGATCAGAGGAAGCTGTTGGTTCTGCGTCGGACCACATTACTCAGCTAGGGCTTCTGCGAAAGCGAGCTGGAATATTTACCAGTAAGGGAGAGCTTCCTCAACTTATCGACGGTTTCCTCGACGTCGGTTCCTGTGGCCGTGTCAGGGGTTTCATCAACATCCGGCATGGAGGAAGCCTCTGCTGTCGAAGCGGGGCGCCGGTTGAGGGCGCGGACGAGATCAGCACGAGCCTACAGAAAATTGCGAAATCAGACTGGGGAGTCGGGGACACAGAACAATATATCCACCTTGTCGTATTTTTCGGCGAGTATTCTAAAAAAATCAGTCCTGGCAGTAAACCGGGGAGGGTCGCTCATATCGCACATCTGGCGAACCCAGTGCATGATTCCCGCCTTAGCATTGCGGGTGGCGTAACCTTTTGAGAGGTATTCCTCGAGGGTTTCGAAAAGGGCGGTGAAGAACGCGTAGCAGACGGTCCGGTACCCTGCCTCAGTAGGAGGGAATTCGGTCAAGATTTGTGATGGGATCGGATCGCGCGGGGGGAAACCTAAATTGTCGTTCTCCCCGCGCAAGTTCATGTAGATTACTATGACATCCTTCTTGCTCAACTGAGACCGATTCAGCCACCACAAATGCATGTAAAATAAAGTGAGACTAATTTACCTCAGTCAACATCCTTGACTTGCCAGTGCCTGAACTCTGGACAACGGAACAGAACTTGGCGTAGTACCGGGGATTGTCCACGGTCTTGAATAACTTTTCGTTGTGTATCAAATACTCGTAGAAGCCGTCAACGGCTGCGCCACGGTACTTTGCCTCAAAGGACCCTGACAATTTTAGACGTAGATCTAGCAAAAGACGTCAGTCCGTGGTTCTGCCAGTGGATAGCTGGTGGGATGGGCAATATTTACCCTGCAGAATGCCAGTTACTGTTACAGGTGTAGGTACAGGTGGTTCCTGCACCGGTTCCGGTGCCGCGAGAGTGGCTAGCGGAATGATCAACAAGTGATTAGTAGATGGTGGGCACCGGTATTGGACACGCACCAAGATTCCGAATCTCGCGGTAGGATTTGCGCTTCCAAGCAGTAACGAGCATACCTCGTAACTCTCCATGGGTGTTGAAAAGCTTTTTTGCTTGCTGGTTACCAAGGTATTTTGTGTCCAAGTTACCGTTAGAGTTTTCAATGATGGCGTTAAGGAGCGCAGCATATTGCCAGCCTGTAGTTAGATCGGAGACGTCACCCAAATCATCTTCGACGGCTTTCTCTACCGCCCTATCGAGTTCTTGATGAGTGGCAACCTCGAAGCGATCTGGGAGACTTTCGAGGGGCATGGTGTCGTTCGAACTTCGATTGACCCACTTGACGCGCCGCCTTTATATCGCCAACGGGGCACCCACAATCGATGGACAACAATCCATCCACAGCAAAATTTGTGGTCCAAATTGGATCTTCCGCGATTCCATTGTTCACCACGTCACTGAGGGAAGTAAATTCGCTTTTAACAAGCGACCGTGTCAACAATCACAAAAAAATATGTGTCCTCGTCCTTGATTGCGTGGTCACGTCTTTTCAAGGACGGGGTTGGTGTCACCAATAATCACACGCTCTGACACTCTGACATGCTTGGCCTTGGATTGCATATTCTAGATAGCTAACCATGTAAATAGGTGGGCTTAACCCTAGTACAGGCATAGAATCTAGTTGCACATAGTCATATGCGAGCTCACTTCCAAATTGTACTGAAGGACGCAAAAGTCAAAATAACGTGACAACCTTGCGTGCCACAAACGCGCGTCAGAATTCAAACTCCGCACAAATCTCTCTTGTTCTCATACCACGCACCCATCATCCCCTTGATATGTCAATCCGGGCTACACTCTTCCCCCCCCCTTCGATGCCATTCTCTGTTACTATTCTGAAGTGTCTCATCTTCAATATCTCAATCCTCAGTGAGTATTCACACTGTCCTTGGATGGATGCTACTCATTCATGCCGGATGTCGCCAGCTTATGTAATCTTCAAGTCGGGCTCTAGGCTGCTTCGATTGCCACTGTGCTGGTCACTCTCCCATCGCCCTGATCCCAATACTATGTTTCATCACACATCGAGTGCATTCCTGGCTTGTCTATCAAGGCTATATGTCCAGCCTCAGACTCTCCGATGTGCGGTTGTGAACAAATCCTTACAAATTGGTTCTGACGACTCTCGACTGCCTGTCAAGTGCTTTGCATTTTTGTACTTTCGTATGCTGTAATTTACGTTGTATGCATGTCTGTAATGTCACAATGCTTTCGATTTCCCTGCTTGGTGGTGTGCTACTGCGCTGTACGATGTGGCTCAAGTCAGACATGAAATATGATTGACGCGGTCGCAAGATATGAATGCTACTCACCCATTATTCGAGCATCGAGGTCCCTCGAATTGAAAGACGTCGACATATATTTCTAGTAGCCAAAAGTGACATTCCGTGACAGGTGATCATAGCACCCGTCACTAATTATCTGAGCATATGACTAGTAATTTTTTGGGATCTAGACTCTCTTTAAGAGTGACTTTACTCCCCACAGTGGCACTAAGATCAAACAAACGTCCCAAAACGACGCTGTCATTCATTTATCATTCCACTTTTTGCCGCATCAGTGTCACTGACACGATACTAGTAATCCAGTGACTGATTCGAAATCTTTGGCTATCACTTGGACGCACGTGGCTGGGGAGGGATCAAATGGAGCAGGATTTGTGTGGTGTATTATGTACAGACAAATCATAGGATGTGGTAGCAACAGGAGAACGGTGAGACACGAGGCGGGAAAGTGGGTGGCAGCGCGGGGCGCTGTCCGGCTCCGAAACGATCTAGGGCTGTGGTGAGCTGCGAGGGCGGGTGGGAAAGAAACCGCCTCGCAGGTCGATCACAGGCGGCCTGGGATTCTCCGGAACCCAGGGGAATGCGAGGTGGACGAGATAGCTGATCTGCTGTCGAGTGACTGGGTGTGGTGGGTGGGTGAAAAGATTGGTACAGGGCTCAGCTCTGAGGAAATCGGGCCACGAGTGGAGGAAGTGGCGCGGAGAAAGGAAAGATTGCACCACTTTCCTACGTTCGGCCAAAGACTATGTTCTGTGACTACGCTCGTTCCTCGCTACGTAACAGAGCTGCACACAATACTTAAACTTACAACCGCATCGGAAGATCTACGTAAGCCTTCTCGAGTAGTGCATCTTCTTTGGTCTGCACGACCATAATCATACCTATTCGTAGCTGCCAGTGGAACAAGAACTTGGTTGCTGCCAGCATCGACATTCAAGGTTGCTACTGACCCGAATACCATTACCTACTTTTGATAGGAAGTCAAGACTGGGCCCGGGCCGCCCAACATTGCAAGTAATGCAGTTGTTGATCAGTTGTCGTATTTCCATCAAGGTCAAAGCTGCAAGTGTATCTTATACTTCCCATCTCCGCTCCATCAGGTTTAAATGAGTCGCCGACCAGATGAGCGTAATGTCCCGGAGCAGGCAATGGAACGGCTATCTTCTGTCATCAGCACCTACAACGTGACAAGTGTCTCGGCTTCATCGTTAAACGTGTTTGTTTTCGGTCGCATCCGTGAGGCGATGGACTCTCCTCTTGTGATGCAGAGCGACCCGAAAGAAGAGGTAGAGAGGAGAGACGAAATGCATCAATGAATCAGTGGGTAGGTGTGCACGCACCGAATCTGACGAAACGATCTGAAAGGTTGCGATTAGATTTCAAAAATAATGTCTTGGAGCCTCTGGGAACCTTGGAGAAGAAGCCATGCGCAACAATCATCACGACGACGCTATCGCTTGGTAGTCTGAAGTGTTGGACCTGAATCCAGACGAGGTATATTCTACGATGGATCTTCTGGAAGCACGGATACAATGATAGGTTTCGTTCAGATTATTAGGCAGAGTGCTTCACTCTCTCAAGCCTACGAAATGAAACGTCGGGCGGTCCAAAATCTTGGACGGTATGACGAGATCATCAGGACATCGAATGAACCACCCGATCCATATGGTCGTCAGTATATTCTGTATTCTGGTCCAGCACTGAAAGACGTCTGTTAAACTTGGAACTGTGTCGTCGGCATACATTCGCGAGGGCGAGCATTTCCCAAATTGTCAAGGAGACGCTTCACGATGCCCCACTCAGATTGATAGACACCGAGACTGGTCATCTGTAAAAGGAATCACGTTTAAGAAGCGTGCTCGAAGGTGACCCAGTCTTTGGAGGTGTCGATGACGGAGTGTATGGACACTGCCTGCGTCAACCACGTTGTCAAGGAGTTTTTCCGATATGTCGTATTCTTCCACAGTTTGCAAGGCAGAGAACCTTTACATTCTCTACCGACGGAAGAAACGGCAGGCTACGGCAATCAAGTTATAGACCTTTTGGAGAACCGCTGGCGAGGCTGGGTACCGTTGAGCATGGAGCGATACGTGCTGCATCGACCAAAAGAACCGACAGGAATTCGAAATACCTATCAATTCCATGTTCAGATGGTACCATTACTTCTCTCTCACCCTTGTTTACTTCTGGGACGTTGTCGAAGGGCACCTTGATTGCATATATAACCTAGAACCCGGTGCAAAGTTACGCAGGCGCCACCGGGACGTGAAAGATGCCAGTTAGAGTTCTCCACATTCCTAGCCAATCAATATTGTCGGAACTTGCCCGCGTTGCACATACCGAACGCGTCGGGAGCGGAAAACAGAGTGAATCGCAGCTCCTGTTCCACTCTTCACGTATGGGTGTTATAAGGCGGAGGATCGCCGGTCCGCGCAGTATCACTACTCACCGGCATCCTTCAAACTGTCTCAATGGAATTCTCAGACGCTCTCCGGGAACGTACTCACCAGGAACCGATAGTTCACTATTATGCATTGGCACTTCCCTGCACGTCCGCCCACATCTTAAAGTCTAGTGTCACAAAACAGCATCCAACCTTGAAACGCAAGATCGGTTGTATATTTGAAACCGTCGGTATCTTTTGGGTATTCCGAATGACTCGTATCGTATCTGCTGATTGGCTAGCTCGCCGATCTTGAAGGAAATGATGACGAAGGTCATGCTTCCAAGTTCTCGAAGCGTTCGAAAATAGTTCGTGATCGTTTCGAATTGTGGGTCGTGGAAGATGGGCATTAGCGAACGCGACATTCTTGGGCCTTGGAACCACACCACGGAGTCGTTCTGGATGCGAAGCAGCAACGTCTTGACTCCGACGAGCCATAGACAATGGCAATGATGCCCTAGTAAAAATCTGTTCTGTGTCATTTGTCAATGCTGCCTACACCGTTCGCATCCGAACACACGACGTCGTGAGTCCATTGATGAGAAGTCCTTTTGCAAAGAACGACATCCATACCTCAGATATGAGTCGTTGCAGGACAGCATCCATCCTCGAGGTGTCCTGGAAGTGCAAGTCATGCCTTCCGTAATAATGGCGTGAGAGCATTTCCCGGCAAGCCACTGTTGTCCGGCGCTGACTCCGCTTCAGCTTATCAGCCATTCAACCAAGTTACCTACTAGTACCCGTCAGTCCTAGTGTTCTCTAGGGCAGATGCAGGCCCGAAAGCTGCAAAGAACGCTTATGTTTCCCAAAATAAGGACTCAGCACGACAAGTTCCCAGCCGGCCGCTGCCGGTCCAGCATCCCGTATCCAGCATCCACCGCGACTGTACGATCAAACTATGTACTAGCACATGTTCCAAGGAAGCATCCATGATGTGGCCTCAGTACGAGTGGTATTGGACTCGGATTCGTCATAGGGCAGCAAGTGGGCGTCGCTGCGCGCCTCGCATGCCAGATCCTGCAAGACCAATTCGCTTGCCGTCGTGGCAATGGCCCATCGCTCCCTGGGGTCATCCAATTCCGGATCTTGTGATGTTTGGCGGGAGATGATCACTGTCCGACTTGTGGCTTGGCCGGATTTTAGGACACGCCACGCACTGCCAACGATGTCCAACGTGCGTTATTGTACACTAAGACTGATACTAATAGGGGACTTGGCAGGACACCGGTCTCGGAAACCACCGATATCCGGGACGACACCAGGTGCACCCACAGTGGAAGACTTGATGGAGACATGTCGAATAGGACACGTCGTCCAAACGCACGGTGTGCCACAAGCTATCCAATTCCGTGCTGACGGTAAGTGGTCGGGATTCGGTCCCCCGCCGCATCGAACATATCGTGTACTAGCTACTTACACAGCGTCGAGTCATACAGGGAAACACAACAGGATACCTGTCTAGATATGAATGAACATTTGCTCACAGCCAAAGCAGACCATTCCGATCAAAAACTTCGCCTTCTCGACGGCAGCACAGGCTGTACGGCGGTAGTCGAAGACCGAGGACGACTCGCCCTACGTCCGACGGGCGAGGGAGCATCATAGCCTTGGTGTATGGCCATTTGGAATGTGCAAGTGACTCGGATCAGCCATAATAGCCTGGTATGATGCCGCCCAGACCTTAGTGACACCCAAGAGAGTAACCCATAGATGTCCAGATGTTATATGAATTGCAATGGAAGACTCTTTAGGCTCCAATAGAGAAACCCTGCCATCGTATGCTGCGCAAGCTAGCACATGATGCTCCACAGGAATTCATGAGCGGTGCGAAGTGACAAACACAAAGTACTTCATATATCGAGTCTTTAGAATGCGGTAATTGAGACGATCTCGACGCCACTCGGATCACCGTAGAGGCATGTCCATGGAATGTGAGCGTCTGCCACCTGATGCTGGCGGGTCTCAGCACGACGGAAGGACTAAGTACTTGAATACGCCAGCGTGTCCGTCGGTATGGCGTTCACACAGCTACAAGTCTTTGTATCACTCAAAACGTGGACCCCCGAAATTTGAGGAACGGACACTGCACGTCTGACGAGTACTGCTAGCAGTCTGCACTACTATGATTCCTTTGTCCTCGAGAAAGGCACCAGGGCAATTTATCCGCGCCAAGCCAGATCACATTTTACCCATATGGAGTCCGAATCGTAATCAGGGATAACCCCACATGGGGATCCTCTGGTCGAGCCGGCCGGCATATATCAAGTCATATTGTAGGGTCAAGTTGCACATGACACTTGGCAGGCTGGCTACTGACGAGCATCATGAAGGGTAAGTAGTTATAATGACAGTCTTCAGCCAAGATACATCACCAGGGCGGGGTGGCAGGACCTGACTGACAGGATTCCACCAAAACTCCTCCAAAAGCATCCATCCACCAGCGGTGAGGTGTCAAATGAGCCCATCATTCTCGCGCGAGATAACTTCGAGCACCGTCAGTAAAAGACATTTTGCGCGTGCGGCGAACCCTTTGACAACCGAGTGGTCCAAGGTGGGAAGTGCAATGAATTGGTCGGTGGCCGCCCGCGCCGCCACTATCGGTCAACAGGATCTACCTTTCCCTATCAGATGCGGCAAAATATTCACGTTACGTGGCGTTCATCTTGCGTTTTCCATTGAGGTGGAGGAGTACAATGGGAATACAGGAACAAGGGCAGGTCTGGGAGACGGCTTAGCGAGTTCCGCACGCCAGCCTCGTCTCACGATCATTGACGTGACCACGCGAGTGTAGATCAGTGCTCACAGCTCGGTTCGCTCAAGATCCACCATCACGACGTGATCACGGATCGTGTTGGCCAGCCGCATCAAGGGGTTCGTACTGCAATGACATAGCGTACGTTTAAACAAGTGGCAGGTGAGCTTGGCTATGTGATACCCATGCCCTGCCCAGTGATCGCGCAAGACGGAAGCATCAAGGGATTCCCTCGGAGTGGTTCCGCCGAGCCAGGGCGTAGTGGCCGTAAAGTGGGCCGCAACTTGACCAGCTGAAAACCTTCGAGGGACGGGGTCATCATACCTGAGACGGGGACGGCGAACGGTCGGCGCCGTTGAAGTTGCGACTCGGGGGATTGGCGAGAGAAGAACGTCTGTGTCAGAGGGCCCATCTCAAATTGCAAAATGCTTCCGCTTGTTGACATGCTGTGCGAAAATCTCACGCCAACGGCGGCACTTTGCAGAGATGGCGAATTCCTCACTCACCACAGCCTCTGTGAGAGCCACCTTGACACACCTCCTGGTAATCATTCTTGGGTCCATCATGATCCCAATATCACCTTGCTGTGCCTTCGCTGTGCTCCGCTAGCTGTGGTCCAAGCCAGCTCAGCAATTTTCTTCAGTTGAACGACTGTGCATCCAAGCCGCAACTTGCAAGCCCGTCTCCATATCAACGAAATTTATGTCTTATCATTTTCATTTTTTTTCTTGTACGTATCCGCATCAGCTCTGATCAATTAGTGTGCTTGATTCTAGTTTGGTAGGTAAACTCGTCAGTTGCTTGGGTCCGTTCCAAAAGGGAGAATGTTATACCCGGAAGCAGAAGTCCTCGGTATATATAAACCGTACCCCAATTCATCTCGTATATCAAGCATCTATCTCGTCTCTCCTCCGCCCACATCCCTACTGTTTCATATTCAACGAGCGTCATGTCCTGCCCAGTCTCTCCCGTGCTGGCTTCCCCGGTTAATGCTCACGACCATCATGCACACTCTGGTGGTGTATGTCCTATAACAGGGAACACACATGCTTACTGCCCTCCACAACCCGGTGACCTCAGGTCGCCTTGTCCAGCCTTAAACACCCTGGCTAACCATGGCTTCTTGTAAGTCCTCTTCAACCCGTCATTTTGTCTCCGCATTCACTGATCGGGTTCGTGCTGTCCAGACCACGGAACGGCAAAAAAATTGGTGTATTCGCTATCGCGAGGGCACTCACGGAGGGATACCAATTATCCACCGTCCTCGCTTACGTCCTCGCCTTTGGCGGGACCTTCCTCCTCGCACAATACCGTGATATGTCGCTCGCTGATCTCGCACGACACAACATGATTGAACACGATGCCTCCCTCTTCCATGTCGATGCACACAAAGAAGACGAGTACGCACCCACCGCGGTCAACGAATCGCTCATGAATATTGCACTTGAGGAAGGCGGACGTTATCAGCCCGGTCGTATGACACTTGAGGACATCGCCAACATTCGCGTGAAACGGGAAGCAGTGTCCCGGCCGTTGGATGGCGTCCATGCGGAGATTGCGCGCGGAGAGATGGCGATTGCGATTGGTATATTAGGTGGACAAACCGCGGCCACGAATGGTCTTGACTTGGACGTGCTGCGTCTATGGGTGCGACAAGAACGTCTACCTGACGGCTGGAAGCCAAACCACACCCAGGGTCTCTACAAGACATACAGAATGGCGACGGTCATACGAGATCGGATGAAGGCGATGAAAGAGGGAAAGATGCACAACATATTGGATGACGAAACCGGATCTCAGACAGGGGGGCCGACGAAGACGAAATGATGCTAATACCTGATACGAAAAACGAGGAGTCTACTATCTTGTTCGTGATTTATTTCGATTTATACCCAATAAGCTTTTTCGTTTGTAGTTTACATCCGTCTACATCTATTTGCACATATGCCGCCTCATTGATTCTGTACACCTTTATTCTTTTGTATGTAGTAGACTATTCGTACTGTAGTGTGGATATGCGTGTCCTGCAATGTTACTGTTATCGATGTATCTGTAGTATGCCAGACTTTATATTGATTTTTTTAATGTTAAACTCCGACTCAAAAGAAGACTCCGATTTGGCAAGCATGTGACCGGCAATGTGCCGAGTGCTTCCGATTCGATGTCCGAAGAACCATGCATGAAGTTCTGGAATCTGTATCATGGTGGTAAGGCGGCCACCGCTGAGCACCGTCTTCTTGGAACCATCAAGAACCAGGTCCGCCATCTCTACCTCTTACACCTTCGCTCCTTCTCTGATTCAGTCCCTCAGTCATGAATACATCGTATGTCTGTTGATTACCACCCTTTCCATTCCGGTTAAGTACCTGACTGGTGATTTGATGGAGAATATGAACTCGATACCATCTTATCCACGTTGTTCGTACCGACACTGTTTCAGGCGCGGATCTGTATCACCGCTGGTGTCGGTTCGGATCACATCGACTTGAACGCTGCTGTCAGGAAGAAGATCCAGGTTCTCGAGGCAAGTTGATTCGCCGTGATTGGAGGATGTGATCGTGATTATTGATCTCTGGGTCCAACATCACCGGTCACCTCCGTCGCTGAGCATGTGGTGATGCTCCATCCTCCTTCTCGTTAGGAACTTTATCCTAACCTGTGAGGTAACATCGCTATATGGAGATTTCTTGCTCTATGGCTGATTTATCCAATGCAGATGATCGAACGCGGTGATTGGTACCATCGGGTGGTGGTCGTATTGGCTACCGTGCCTTCCAACGCTCGAGTCTTTTCGACCCCAAGGTGCTCCTCTACAACGACTATGCTTCTCTCCCGGGCGGTGATATAAGATTCTATTGGAATATATTCTATCACACAAGATATCCATTCCTCTTCACAGCTGCTTCTCAGGCCGTCGGCACCCGGTCAATGACCTCAAGGAATCTGTATATCGGTGTGATGTCGTTACCGTTAATTATCTCCCCACGAGGATACTCAGGACCTCGTCAACACTGAGCTCCGCAATCACTCCAAGCCCGTACGTAGTACCCAATCCAAGTTACCAGAGGAAATCTTGAGTGCCCGGGGACGCGAGTCCCGTCTGCTATCGACAGCCTTTTTTCCAAGTGTATCTGTACCACTCTCGCGACGTAATCGTTATGTGGAATTCTTTCGTAAAAGCATCACTTTACGTGGCAGGCATTTGCAAGAGAGTCAGGTCTATCGGACAACGTACAGTATAAACCAAACGCCAATCAAGTCGATTGACTTACATGATGGAATCTCTGACAAGATCACAAGATCTCCGAGCAGATGGGGCCTTGTGCTTTCCATTCCAGAAATGACAA
Organism: Boletus huronensis; assembly: GCA_038093155.1. Lineage (NCBI taxonomy): Eukaryota > Fungi > Basidiomycota > Agaricomycetes > Boletales > Boletaceae > Boletus > Boletus huronensis. The sequence goes on along the minus strand of JBBPRS010000155.1, from coordinate 10,937 downwards.
TAAGACGATTCACTGCTGGAACGTCAACCCGTTGGCCCAAACTTGTGGCGTATCCCTCATTTGGAACGACAAGACGCCTCCCTGCGCGATTTGATCATGTCGGATGATCGGCTGCTCCACGTTGCGGCCATTTACGTTCAGAGAGTGTACGTAGGGTTTCGATGGCGCTCCAGGGGAAACGATGTCCAATTTCTTGCTCGACGATGGCAGGTCGATCGATACCATGTCGAAAAAGGGACTGAACACGAGATGAATATAGTTAGAATGGAAGCGGGGGGGAACCGAAAAGGATATATGCATACCTCCCAACGACGTATTCACCTGATACAGGGTTCACGGGGTAGAATCCGAGCGCGCTGAATAGATACCAAGCACTCATCTGACCACAGTCTTCGTTCTGGGAAAAGTTTGATCGAGGGTAAGCTGAGGAGAAGTGACGGAGTGTGATAATATTGCCCATTTACCCCGGACAGTCCGTTGACGGTCGCATTGTAGTCCGCCTTGGCGATCCGGCGGACACGGGTCTGCGATTTGGATGCTGCGCCGACTAACGAATAGAGATAGGGAATGTGGTGGGAAGGCTGTAGGTAACAGGCGCATCAGTAAGGGCCGTGCTCTCAGATCATATTCATCGTAACCTCGTTCGTGTGATCGTTATGGCCTGCCAAGTCGTCAGTGAGCCCACCAACAAGTCTACCAACCACTCACCACCGTCGAAATGCTCATCCAAAAACTCGACGAAGCGCTTATCTCCACCCTTGCGTTCGATCAGCCCAGGCACATCATGCACTACATCGAATGTGTATGCCCATTTATCGCCCTCTGTCCATCCATTATCTGGACCTGCCCAAGTCCCGTTTGCGTTCCTCGCCTCCATAAATCCAGTTGCAGGGTTGAAGATACTGAAGAGATTGTTCATCGCACGTTCTCGTAAAAACACCTGTTCGCTGGTCTTGTTGAGCAGGCCAGCTAGCACGGAGACCGCAAAGTCGTCGTCTAAGGCAATATTCAGGATGACCTCGTGGAGTGACCTACTCAACAAGACTCACAGGAGTAATCGAGCGTGCGGGAAGCAGACTCGGAATGGATGTCATCCGCGACCCAACCCTTTTGCTCATAGACGGAGGATAAACCTGCACGCACTTCGTAGTCAACGAACTGAAGGAAGGTTCATTCAGCGAAATTGTATGATCATCGCGAAACATGCCTCTTCGCGATCGCTGTACCTACGCAATCGTCAGATACTCATCAATACATGTGCAGTGACCTCACCAAGTTGTAGTGTCATTGATTGGGGGTACGGTAGCATCCTTATACACCGCATCCCAGGCAGTATCAAGGTCGAAACCGGTGAACCCTTTCAGAACCGCTTCCGCAACGAGCGAGTCCGCATGCGTGGCGACCTGGATGTACTTACTAATCACACGAGATGGTTAGGATGGGTTCACACACCATGATGTTCGTCTCTGTTCACTATGTTCAAAACAAGTCTGTGGTCCCAAGAGAAGTAGTCTCACCAATGGTGTTTTTCCACATTGGAAGCCAGCCACCCTTCGGAAGCGAGAGAGGGAGAGGTTGAGTAAGCAATCACATCAATCTTTGCCCTGCACACCTCTTTGTAGTCTTGAATCATGCTCTGTACCATTCCTGGAACTCTCTCTGGGGCAAAAAGGATAAGCCACGCCCACGCTGCCCGATACGTGTCCTAGATGTGATTTAATGAGAGTCGAAAGGCGGATGAGTCCAACACACCCAGATCGAATAACCGGTGTATGATATACCCTCATGAATGGAGTCGTCATAACCGGAGTAATATCTTCCGTACTCATCTTGTTCGTAAGGATACTGTGCGAATGAGCAGACATGGAGCATGATCGTCAGTTGACCTACTTGAAGGGTATGGAAGAACCCAGTGTAAAATATTTCCTTCTGTTCTTTCGTCGCCCCGACGAGTTTGATTCTATCAAGCTTCTCAGCCCACGCAGCGCGAGTGTTCCTCACTGTTTCTTCGAGAGACTGGCCATCCGGTATCTCTTTCTCCAGGTTCTGTCGAGCTTGGTCAATAGAGATGAATGAAACCGCAACTTTGACGTTGACCCGCGCTAGCGTTGGCTTGAACACAGCATAGGCAGACAACATAGCGCCAGCACCGCTCCTCTCATTCTGGGACACGCTTCCATTCTGTGCGATACCCCATGAAACAAAGGGCTGATCGAATCTAGCACAAAAGTATCCACTCCACTTTGTGGCAGGCGTAGAGGTAGGCGCAATGATGTAGTCTTGTCTCTCTGGATTGCTTCCACAGATCTCCGAATGGTCGGGGTCAATGTTGATGCTCCCCTCTGGATACGTAAGGTTGTTAGGGTTCGATGAGCCAATCACAGAAGCTCGCGTGGCTTCGACTAGGACGTAGGGAGCGTTCGTATCTGTGAATGTGAAACGTAGATGTCCAACACGAGAAGCTACAGGCAGGGAGCCATGCACAAGTCAGCCTGGCCTGCACATTTCCAATAAACATGGATACCCACTTGCACTTTGCTCAGCAAATATCTTTCCACCTTCAGTAGCCTCTAACTCGACGCTGTAATAGCTGGCCGAGACTACCTCTCTGTCATGGCTGAACGCCATACCGCGATCCTCGAACGTTGAACGGATCTTCCCAGCGCCAGGGCTCACCGCAACCTGACCGCTTTCGCCCATCCAGATAGCAGGCTGATGAGTTCCCTGGAAACCATGGATAGAAGTATCGGTGTAGTTGTATGGTGTGACGGAAACGTAGTTCACCCTCGTCTGCGCAACCCATCGCGTCATCGCGAATGGTGGCGCAGTAGAGGGAATCATCCCCCCCGAGCCGTTTGGTGAGTCGCCGCCGTTTCCTATCAGTCTACAAAAGTCAACGAACAACACAAAACAGGTCGAGTGTCACTGCTCACGGGTTCACATGATCAACTGCATCGCTGCGAGGTTCGTTGAAAGGGATAGGACGATTCCTGAGGTTGACCATGTAGAGCGAGCAGAGGAGGGCAATTAGGCCCACCAGGCCTCGCAAGCTCATGGTGAGGATAGATGAGTTTGCTAGGGTATTCCGAGTAGCACGAGTTTCGGGAACACCAGGGCCAGCACCATCCCGTGCTGCATCACAGTGATTACGGGGCTTCTTGCCAGAATTAGCCATGTGTCTGGACGCAAGGTGTTGGCTGACGATGTCTACCGCAAATGAGACCTACCGCTGTACGGAAACAAATAGGACTTGAGTTCACACTGAGGTTCCGAAAGGCGGGCCCAATTATCACAGGTGACGACCTAGAGCACGACCACAAAACGCGACAGTACCATAGGTCGATCAGCTGCTCATAAAACGCAACAAAATACAGACTGGGTTTGCTGCTTGAAGTCTCGAAGTAGGACAGAATCGTGACGAAGGTGTAGAATGACAGCCGGGCACACCGTACTTCTAGTCTGTAGAGGTTGGAGTCGCCCGGTCGATATCAGTGATGAGTATCGTGCGCTATGAGTTGCAGAGCCAAGCCTCTGAAGTCTTTTGATCAAGAGGCTGAAAACTTGAAGCACTACACTGAGTTCAACATCATTCAGTTACGACCCTTTCAATGCGCCACCGGCTGGCGCCGCCCGGGCCGATTCACCGCACACACTAGTACTAGTTTTACCAAGTGGTCGCTCGAGCAGCCTTGTTGTTCCGTACATCTCAGTCGACGAGCCTTTGAACGCGTCCTTGACGAAAGCAGGATGGGTCTCTAGACCATTAACCAATCCTTGCCACCGCTCTTTATCAGATCCGAATTTTCACTTTTTGATCGTGCTGGGGATTCCGTTCCATGCCCCGCCAAGTACACAACCATCCCACAGAGATTCAACGAGGTCTTGTGCTGGCATTCAGGCCAGTAGCTCCGACGGGTCCACTGATGAGTCCTTCGCCTTCCTGCCTTCCTGCGCATCGAGCGGACTGCGTTCTCGTCCACGTTCACCGCCGGATCACTTGTCTTCTGGTGTCGTTACTTCTATCAAGCACATAGGAGATACAGACATTGTGCGTCGATCCTGCCAATCGTGTGTACTCGCTGCGCTCACACCAAGCTGGATATCCGAATGTTTTGCACAATATTCGTGGTGGCAGCGTGGCAGGCTCGCAAGGACGACATTCCAGATGATGGCCACAAAACTTGATTTGAGTACACGGCGACCAAAAAAAAGGGTAGTTCGGATGTTGCAGCGCGAATGACTCCCTCCACACCGAATTTGGAGCTTTGGCGGCCACTCAGCCAAAGTAATCGATGCTGGCCACCCGTTCGCGGTTAACAGCAAATTACCTTGGTTGACTCCCTGCATGTCATGCATCACTCCTAGACACGGGTTCAGTCACTAGTGTTCGTCGGTGTTCGTCGGAAGAGATCCAACATACCGAACGGGAAGGCGGCCTCAATCCATGGCGTATTCTCCACGAATTCAATAATTACACTTTGCTTCCACAATGGCATACTGTCCGGCTCATGTTCGATCGAGATGGTTCATTCGATCTAGGGTGGTCGTATCACTGGAAGTGCAACACAATGAAGTCACGAACATACTCGTTGATCCTTTTGTGTGACCTTGAACTACCGCGCTCTTGAAAGTGTTGCCATCCCCATAGGATCGTAATACCCTCGAATCCAAGATCGGACGCTGCAGAAGGCAGATATGGACTCCAAGTGTATAGACCGAGGATAGCACCAGCAGCTGCGCCGACAACAAAGATCATGATGGTGATTCGAATTAGCGGACTTTCGGGCGGCGAGATTCGCAAGGTAAGAACCGTCGCCGTTGGGCCACGCCAACCCCGATTTCATGGACTCGCCGGCGGTGACAGATTTTTTAAAGAGCCAAAAAACGAGGGAGGGGGAAAGAAGATGTCTGGTCGTTTTAGATTCTCACCGTGGGTGCAGGGATCGTTGACGAGGACACAACCTGGAAGCCGAGGACACTCTCTGGAACCATCCAAAACATGGTTTCTCGGAAGCGACCATCACCAGCAGTCAGACTTTTGGTAGCTCGTTTAGCCGCTACTTCCCGTTTCCAACTTGAGTAGCTTCGAGCGTGATTTTCCGCATCGACAACTCTCATGTCACCACCACAATGACAGCGATTTCGGTGGAGTGAGAACAAGCGCCGAGAGGTGATTATAGGTGTGTGAACTGATCGATATCGATAATTATAAGGAGGCACGTGTATGCCAGGCGACCTTCTGTCCAACGCTCTGTTACCTGGCCAAGCATGTCTTCGAGCATAAGCTGGCGGTCAAGGAATGGTGAGTATCTGGGCAAGGCGTTTGAGAGTGGGATACTGACGGGGACCCAAGAGTCGAGTGAAAACAGTTCCTCCTCCAGCACCTTTCACCAACAGCAAGCAGAACCGATCGTAATCGATGGTCTAGGCAGCATACACTCAATCGCCTTCTTGATTGATGGGAAGCATATCATGAGCAGTCATGAAAAAGAAAAGATTCGACGTTGGCGAGTGGAAGACGGCGTGGAGGCGGGGACGCCAATGGATGCGGGTCGAAGTGTTGTTTACGGAATTACAGTGTCGCGAGATGGAAAGTGGGTCGTGGGTGGCACGGTTGATGGCTTGGTGATGGTGTGGAACGCGGAGAGCCGGGAAAAGGTGGCCGAGTTGAGAGGAGACGGGTATTCGCTGTCGGTGGTGGACGTCTCTCCGGATGGGACGAAAATCGCGACGGGATCGCTTGGTAGCACTGCCTGCGTCTGGTCGCTGTCGACTGGCCAGCGACTCCTCGGCCCCTGGAAACACGACTTCAGCACTCCTTCGGTCAAATTCTCGCCCGACGGACGCCTCATCGCCACTGCGACGTGGTCCTTCGTTCGGATCTACGACAATGAGAGCGGCCGCCTCGTCGTCGAGGTCCCAATCCACGTCAGCGCGTCCAACAACCACACCCTCGCTTGGACCAACGATAGCAAGCAACTCTTTGTCTTAGCTCATGATGGAAACATACACTGTCTCGACGCGTCCACCGGGACGACGGATTCTCAATGGTTCATCCATAGCAACAATAAACCTAGGTGCATCGCCCTGGCAAGCAACGGCACATTCGTCGCAGCTTCCGCAAACTCATCGGTCTCGTTTTGGGACACTGCGACGCACAAGCAGATCGGGTCTGTCATCCAGCATACAGCTGAAGTCGTGTCGATGGTTATGTCAGCAAACTACGACCTTGCCATCGGTGGGGGCGAGACAATCACCCTGCGCAGTCTCTGTGATGTCCTTCCGTCATCCTACTTCGATGATGTAAGTCAACTTGCTCAAAATCTTACTGCGCGAGACCCCGCGTTCATGATCTCCAACAGATATTATCCCCTCGTAAAGACAAGGAGAACCCAAGTGCGCTTACTTGCACTCAGACTCGTGTGTCACTGACATCTACGTTCATTAGACACCAAAATTGCACGTCTCGAAGAGACCATCGAGCAACTCCGTAGTCAGCTCTCTGACTCCCAAAGCGCAGCTGCTCAGGAGAAGGAGGGCCTGACCAAAACAATAGAGTCCCTTCGTGAGTGCATTCGTCCCCAGCTCGACGCGTCATTGACGTATCCGTTCATTAGACTGCACAATCGCCGATCTCGAACAGCAACTCCGCACCCAGCATGTCGATCCCCAACACAGAGCGGATAGCCTCCTCCAGATCATTCGCGCGCACGAGCAGAAACATCAATGCGAAGCCCTCTATCACGAAGGTCGCATAATTGATGCTGCTCTCTCTCTTCTCGAGATCACCAACACCATAAGCGATGAGGTCAGAACCAACAGGTTCATAATGGACTGGCTTGCGAGTGAGTTTTGGCGTCGTCCATCAGGATAATGGATTCAATCTCTGCTATCAGAGTTCAAGAGCCAATGCATATCGACGCTTGAAACGATCGGAGACGAGGCATCGAACACCGAGAGACAGGATGAAGCAGTTGCAGCATACTCTATTGCGTTGTTACTCGGTCCCTCGACCCCCAACACCTTGCTAATCAAGTGGGCAAGCACAGTGCTCATTCGTAGCTCAGCCAACGATGCATTGAGTGCCGCCACCAAGGTAGGGCTCGCATGATAGTCTGACGCTGGACGTTGAGAGTCTTTGCGATTCAGTTCAAGGTTCCAAGGTTTCTTATCTACAGGGCAATCTGCGACGTTCTCGAAAAGGACGGTCGTATTTCGGACGCGATCGAGTGTTTCCGACAGTTTCAAAGCGGGCTAGGAGAGGACATGAGTAGCCGCGATGAGCCACGCAGAGAATCTTTCCACGCAACGACGAACATCCCCGAGAAGGAAACGGACTCCATAGATGAAAGCGAGTGGGTTGTTAGTGAGGATTCCCTGCTTGGTTGTCGCGCTCGGTGTCCCCTGACGGTGAGAATCAGACTTCAAAGCGCGTTGTCTCAAGACATTGGAACAACGCGGAGATATCGCCATGGACTCTGGGTCATACAAAGATGCTGTTGTCCATTTCACTACAGCATTGGCCCTTGATTCTTTATCGACCGACCTGGTGATTAAACGAAGCAAAGCACGAGCTGGGATTGGATCATGGAAAGATTCGCTGGAGGATGCCGATGCGGTATGTGCATCCTAATTTACACTGGGGCATAATGTCAATGCGATCCCAGGCAATCAAACTCGAGCCGTCATCCCCACGTGGCTATGAAAGAAGGCATGCAGCACTACTCGGCGCTCACCGTTATGATGAAGCAGTCAATGCGTACAATGATATGCTTTCGAAGCTTGAACAATCTCCGGATGCTGTCACTCGGGGTAAATATTTTGTGACTCACCCAACAGCATCATCTGAGGATTCTGTTTGTTGCAGAATCGCGTACCCAGTATATGAGCCCATCGCAGACGATGGCGGCAATTCGCAGCTCCGTCAAGCGCACTCAGCGAGACGCTCCGCTAGTCCTCATCAACACGGAGACCGGTCGTCTTTGTGATAAACAGGAGCGTTTGGATGAATTCGAAGCTGGTCCAAAATTCAAGGAGCTCGTTGCATCCATTACGAGAAGATGCGACGATGCTCGCATCACGCCGAGCGTTCAGGAATACCTCCGATACGCCACGTTCTCCCATACATGGGAAGGAGCCGAACCGCTGTTCCACGATGTCCTCCAGAAACCGGTACAGAAACTGGCAGCATCACCCACAGTCTCGAAGTTGGTCATGTTCTGTATGACGGTGCGGGAAGCTGGGTTGCAGTGGGCATGGACCGATACATGTTGTATCAACAAAACGGACGGCTCGGTGCTTCAGGAATCCCTCACCTCGATGTTCAAATGGTACCACGAATCCGCCCTCACAATCGTTCACCTGAAGGGCATACGATCTGACTTGGACCTGCGCGCTCTCCTGAGGTGTTTGTGGAACACGCGTGCATGGACATTGCAAGAATTCTTTGCATCCCGGGTTATCCGATTCTACACCGAGGATTGGAAGCCCTATCATCCTCAAGAGGGAGCATATAATCACAAGGATTCATCCACAATCATGGGTGAGATGGCGGACGCAACTGGTGTCGATGCACAGGTTCTACTCTCTCTCCGACCTGGATCAGATGATGTACGGCAGAAGCTTCGCCTTGCTGCGACGCGCATCGCTACGAAACAAGAGGATATAGCCTATTCGCTCTTCGGTATATTTGACGTCTCTATCCAAGTCAATTATGGCGAGGGCCAACAACGCGCTCTGGGTCGGCTCTTGCAAGAGGTGTTGACTCGGTCTGGTGATGTCACTATTCTAGCATGGACAGGGAAGGCCTCGGACTACAACAGCTGTCTTCCTGCGGAGATTGGTGTATATCGCGAGGCAGCGTCACCCTATATCCCGTTGCGAATCGAAGCTGATAAGATGGACACATTGGTCACCGAACTACGGACGACGTCATATCTCGATTCGGCTGTGATGCTATATGATCGAGTCGTCCTTCTCCCATCGCCTCGTCTTGCCAGCCGTCGATTGAGCTTATCTTGCGTCATGTTTCCACTGAGAGGTTCATTGGTCTCGAGTGGTGAATCTGATGGTTCTCAGCGTTTTTATCGTGGCATAACATCCGCACTCGGGAATGTCGAGATCAAGACGACGGAGGACTTATCTAGCCTGAGGAATCTGGTTCTCGTGCATCCATGGCTCCGGTGCCTCCTTGATCGTGCCCTTCCTTCCGAAGATGTGATTGTGGACGATGTCGCCGAACCGCTCACCCCAGTCGACGAAGATGGTGGAGATGGCAATCCCGATGGTCCCTCTCCCTCTACATCACACACAGTCTCTCCTTCATACGACAAGCTTACTAGCGCGTTACGGCTTTTCGCGCGCCTCAGACAACCTTTCGGCGGACTACTGGTTGTTCCCCTATCTCACAACGAATACAAACGTGTTGCATCTGATCACCCTATAGTTGTACAGCTACTTGGCAACGTTTCACCGCGCTACCTCGCACAGAAGATACAGACGCTAGATATCTTGTAATTGCCGTGCTTTGTTGGGGAGTTCGTTTGTCTTTGTCCTTATTTCTCGATCTCGGACTTGACCATCGCATATTCTCGCAGTTCGCATTGATTTGTGTAACATGTATGATATTGTTGGCAGTACCTCGTGTATCATGGCGAACTCGGTGACCGGATAGTAGTCAGGATGATCGCAGGCATCTGAACAGGTCTCCAGCAACGACATGACTGTGGGTCAGGGGCTTGGCACATTGGTACGAGGGAGTATGCGTCGCATGAACCGCATAGGTGTAGAGCCTTTCGTTTTGTTTAAATGGTGCGCGTGGTCACGAAGGGACCGTCTTGGTCGTTCGTTGGCGAGTCCTGGGTCGAAAGATGTCGCGTCCATCCGAATGGACGCGAACATCATGTCACCGATACCTGTGTAAATTACGTAACGAACATATTAAAGGCTTACATAAATCCTGTAGATCTTCCGATGCGGTTGTAAGTTTATTGTTTTCGTATGAGTCCGAGGCCGGATTATCGTGTCAGGATACATACTGCCAGTGCCATCATGAAAGGGTGGAATGACAAATGACAGCGTCGTCTCGGGGGTGAACAATGGAGTCGCGGAAGATCCAATTTGGACCATAAATGCTGTGGATGGATTGTTGTCCATCGATTGTGGGTGCCCCGTTGGCGATATAAAGGCGGCGCACGTCAAATGGGTCAATTGAAGTTCGAACGACACCATGCCCCTCGAAATTCTCCCAGATCGCTTCGAGGATGCCACTCATGACGAGCTCGACAAGGCTGTGAATGAAGCCTTAGAGGACGATATCACTGACGTCGAGGCTCTTTCCGTCCGTGACACTGCCCACCTACTGACGGCGATCATTGATTGCTCCGAGGAGCACTTGGACACAAAGTACCTTAGTATGATTCAGGCAAAAAAACTGATCAAGACCCATGATGAATTACGGAGTATGCTCGCTGCCGCTTGGAAGCTCAAATCATATCGCGAGATTCGGAACCTCAGTGCGTGGCCACGACCGGCGGTTCCCAACATCTACTAATCACTTGTTGATCATCCCGCCAGCCATTCTCGCAGCACCGGAACCGGTGCAGGAACCACCAGCACCTACACCTAGTATAACAGTAACTGGCATTTTTCAAGGTAAATACCGTCCATCCAACTAGCTATCCACTGAGAACGGTCACGAACTGGCGTCTTTTGCTAGATCTACGTCTAAAATTGTCAGGGTCCTTTGAGGCAAAGTACCGTGGCGCAGCCGTTGACGGCTTCTACGAGTATTTGACACACAACGAAAAGCTATTCAAGACCGTGGACAATCCCCGGTACTACGCCAAGTTCTGTTCCGTTGTCCAGAGTTCAGGCACTGGCAAGTCAAGGATGTTGACTGAGGTAAATTAGTCTCACTTTATTTTACATGCATTTGT
>JBBPRS010000154.1:0-49179 GCA_038093155.1 Boletus huronensis | reverse complement strand
CACCTTTGAAGCAATATCATGGATTAAATCAGCACAGGTTTGCACTAATGATAGTCAGGAACGTGTGCTGTCATGTCCATATGTCTGAAAACAGGATCACGAGCAAGTATTTGCTGACCCACGGTTTCGGAGCAGTGGTGGAAACGAATGCAAGTGAATGTTGTTAGGCGAATCGAATCGACCAACCATCTTGAAGGAATGTCGCTGATTGGATCAATGTTTTTCCAGCGTACTGTAATGTCTAGATGACGAAAAGGGGAATGAAGGGGAGGTATATAACCCTCGCTGGAAAGGCTCAAGTTGTTCAACAACTTCGACACCTATCTTAACTCTCAAACCTTAGCTCATCTCACATATTCACCTACCCATCTCACCATGTACTTCATCAAGAGCTTCTTCGTCCTCGCTGCTACCGCCGCCCTGGTGTCTGCGACGCCTGGTGTGGACAGACGCGTTGTATGTTGCCTCATTTCCTCGACGAGTGGAAGAACGATCACTGACTATAGCGTTCTCCGCAGGAGAGTGGTGTCCTCCAGCGCCAAAGCGGGAACAACTGCCAGAACTACATCGGAGACTGCTTCTACAATGGTAAACACACCTCGTCTGTATCTCAAACGTCCCACTAATCCGCGCACTCGATTGCAGGTTGCGAGGGCGTGTTTGCCAACCCGAGTGACACGATCGGGACATGCACTGCCGGCCAGTTCGACGGCTGCCCTTGCGAGAAGTGTGGAAGCGGGAGTGGCTACGTCGGCAGTTGCGCTGCGAACGGCTGCAATGGCGTCCAGGGGACATGCACTGCTGGAACTTTCCAGGGATGCCCTTGCAACTAAGCCTGCATCCTCCATGTAGAGAGATGATAAAGTCGGCCTGACGATCGTTGTTGCCAAGGTCATTACCAACGCGCTTCGCTTGACTACTTGCGTTCTCGTTTGTTTCTGTTTCCACCTGCCGCGCAGTCAGTTAGATGTGCTGGTATAAAACATTTGATCTATGTTCTGCATCTCGAAAAGTTATAACCTCTGGTTTTTGAGGATGAAGATGTGACATCCACATAAGATAGGGGTCTGGACAAATAGGAAAGACTGACGAACACATCGGTGCATACCCAACTACTGCAACTCTATTTGCAATATACTGGCCGCTCTAAACAAAGGATCAATCCTCTACTTGCCACTGCTAGCAGCTTAACAGCTCATCGCACGAGGCAGGTGAACACTGATAACTACATGATAGGGTAGAGCGGCACGCGACAGCGAAAGACAACGAGAAACCAACAACGTACAGCTAGACAAACGCAAATGCTAGAACCCCATACCCGCGTCATAATACCTTGATGACCCCGGCATGAAGATCCTTGGCGAAATTGATCTGGGGTTCGAGTCCTGGAACAATGATTTCATGCTCGGCAGCCACTCGCTTGAATTCTCCATTCGATTGTTGCTGGAGTAATAGCGCATGGAATGGCTGTTGCAGACGAACAACAAGACGCAACGCCCGGGTATAGTCATCCGTTCTCGCGGTGGGTACAGCAAACAATGGTGAAGTGGGCGCGGAAGCGACATCGGTTTCCAGATTAGACTCGTACTCGTCACCATCTGCTGTACTTCCCCAGGTAAAACCATCAGGTGGATCACACAGATTGAGAATCCACGGATGTACAAAAATGAGTCTGCGGGGCTCCGTCAACGAGAGCCTGTCCGATGTCTGGAATTCCACATTTCCAATCCCTGATACCCGAGCACGATAATGATTCTCTTGACCAGCTCCAAAATCCTGTAAACCGAGCCTTTTGACTGAGAAGATAATGCCAGGGAGTTGCAGTATCCGGTTGGCGAAGTGGACGGGAGGTAAATGGGTGACCTGGTCGTGGATTGACATGGCTTGTACCTGAGACGCTGACGTTCTTAATGCCGCGATGTGCAGGTCCATTTCAGCATTTTCGATGGCAGGCGAAGGACACAGCATTTGACTATACACGGCGAGGGTAGCGGGAAGGGAGCTGTTGTATGACGAAGACTTGCCGGTCCATGCAAGCACTGTCACGTCGCCCGAACGAGCCACAATCTTCTAGCAAGTGGCCCAGCGCCGAATCTCCTTCTCCATAGTGTGGCCGGATATCGCTCTTCAAAATACCAATCAACGAGTATGCGATGTCTTCTTCTATCATTGCGTTGCGTCTCGAGGCTAGTCTTAGTTTCTCTTGCACACTGAGAGAGTCGGGGTTGAAAGCGGTGATTGTCTCGCGAGAGACGCCAATGGCATCCGCGAGCTCCTGCATAATCTCTAGCGATTCTTTGTGGTTGGCACGGGTGTCATCGAGGTATGGCTTCCAATTGCGATCGTAGAATCGGATCACCTTCGGGGCAAGAAGCTCTTGTGCAGTCCAGGCCCGCCTCATCCAAATACTGTCTGTGAGATCCCCAAGGGCCGACGGAGACGATACGCTCGCAAGAAGGACAAGCGTAGCTGCAGATGCTTCATGCCACTTGTACATCATGGTGAGCGACTGGTTCAACACCGTGCTGATCGTCTTGTCGATACAACACGTGTCGCTCCATGCCCACCGATATCCGTCCGTCCGAACTGCCTCACAGAATTTGCGCAACTTCTCGTTCAGTGGCGACAAATCCAGATCCCAGACCGAATTGACCGAATTGACGTCCTGGAAAGACGGCTCCTGGCCTTCCCATACATGCGAAAGCATCACATATTGGAAATACTTCGCCACAACTTGCTGGATGCGTTCGTCGTCCAATTTATCCGTCATGGAAGACACCAATTCTTTGAACTGTGATTCCGACTTGAAGATGTGCACTCGCTCCGGTCCGTCACATAGACGACCACTCTTGACATCAATGAGGATAAGGGGACATATCTTGAAAGCCCCGCGAACGATGCTGTCGATGGTCACCTCCAACCGGACCGGTGAAACATATTTCTTGCCTAGTTCTGTGCAATCAAGTCACGATACCACCCTCACATTGGTTAGGTGACACTTACGACGGGTGTCTTGATCGAGAGACTCCTCGATGAGGGAAAGCATGCGTGTGAATGCATCAACTGCCTCATCGTAGCGCTGCAAGCCATGCAGTGCCGCATGTCTTCTCTCGTAGCCCCACGGACTCATAGGGTCTGCTTTGACTGCCTGGGTCGGTAATCAAGATTGTCAGACAGAAACAGAAAGGAGGAAAAAGTCATACCTCATCTGCGTCCTTCAACGCAGCCTCCCACGACCCCTGTATCGCTCGGGCTTTGCTTCGTTGGACGAGGAGACCCGCAGGGTTCGACGGATTCAGGGACAGTGCAGTAGAATATAATACAATCGCTTCTTTTGGATTCTTGGACTGCACTGCTGCATCGCCGTTGTCATCGAACAGCTTTATACATTCTCGAAGTTGCAGCTGAATCGCGAGAGCAAGTCTGTCAAAGTCCCATCCAAAAATCTTTCGAAGAGTTGGTGCATGTGTAGAGGGAGTCAGGGAGATTGGCTTACAAGCGAGAGTACTATCAGGTGAGGATTCTTTTGGAATGGGATGGCTTCCCGCGCACGTGTGAGGAAGTCCATCGCTTGTTCGTTGTCTCCTTCACTTGATGATATCCCTCCAAAAAGGAGGAACGTTTGAGCCTGTACGATACCATGTCAACCATGGCTACTAGCAAATCTTAGCGTTGACGTACCCGGACAGTGATATATAGTGACTGGTCATCCACTATATCAATCAATTCATCTACCCGTGAAATGGCATCGTTATATTTTCCGCATTCAAACATGATGATCGCCTGAGTGAAACGAGAGATCGGTACAAGCAGCAACGAGGATGACAAGGGCAAACCTTGATTAACAAAAGAAATTTATTTTCAGTTGAGACGCCTTCACTGAACACGAGGTCAAATACACGCATGGCCGACTCGTACTCCCCACTTCCGATGCGGGCCATTGCATTTGCTATATAACCAATGACGGATCGCTGAACCTCGATAGACTTGACGTGCGATATCGATAGTCAGCACGAGATGGGGCAACGGATGACCCAAAATCACCTTTTTTGCATCGTCAATGGCCATGTTCCAGTGCTTCAAACGTGTCCGTACAAGAGCACGGTGAGCAAGTGTGCGTGCATGGTGAAAGGGCTTCGAGGACTGTAGGATTTCTCCTGTCAGGAGTCCTTCTACGCGAGTCAAGTCGCCTTGCGTCCACGATTTGAATGCCGCATCGCTGATATATATGAGCGGCAACTACGACACTACGAGGGAGCGTGAAGGGATTAGGACAAGCAAGCAATTAGTGTCTGAACACACTCACGATACGAGGAAAAAGAGGGAGTAGACCATAGCCTATTAGATTCAACAACATTGGGATTGAAGTCGATCACTTACATTAGCTGTGAAGTACGAGACAGGAAGGATATCACGAAGACTCCGTAAGGTGATTTTCCCGTTTTCTTCCCCGGTCGCAACCCAGTCGTCGTTGGGGGAGTGCAATGGACTGAACTCTGCTTGTGTGCTTTATAACAGTCCCAAGTTGCATGTACGTAGAGGCGTCCCAAAACGAAAGTGACTGGTAGGCAACGACAACAAAAAACATTTGGTTGTGTGATAGGGAGACAGAACGTCCACCAGTGGGAACGGACCATTTACTGAGAAGGGATCCCGAGGACGTATCAAAATACTGGACTTCAGCGTACGAGACAGCAAAAAGCTGACTACCATCAGCCGACCATGCTATATGGTGTTCTTGACGTGGAACGGGACGTCCAGCAGTTGTTGGCCATCGTCGCTGTTGTAGATGCGGATCGACTTGGCGTCAGGGTTCTCGGCCGTAGCGGTGGCGACGCGGTCACCGTTTGGAGAGAACCGCACTGTCATGACCCAACCGTCATGCTGCAGCGGACCGACAAGCCTCTCGCCCGTGACCATGCTCCAAATGAACGCGAGCTTGTCAGTCGAACTCGTCGCAAATTTTGTCGAATCGGGGGAGATATCGACAGAGAATACTGTGTTTGAGTGACCGTTGATATCCAGGACCTTTTTGTGGGTCTGCGCATCCCACACCTTTACTTTCCCCCCGGGCCTGCCAGTGTCATTGCTCACTGCGTCTGACACACCAACCATCTGCGATCCGGCGATAGCGCAGTAGCACAAATTTCTGCCCCTTCAGTTCGAATTGCTCTGCCAAGGTGGTGTCCGTCATCTACTCGCCATCGCCGAAGCATCCCTTCAACACCTCCGGTCAATACCTGCTTACCATCCTCGGCGAAGGAGACTGAGTATATTATGTGTTGACCATTGATTTCAGTTATTTTCAGTGAGCCATCTCGAAGTCGGCAGGCGGTCATCATAGGTACTTTAGTATTCGCTAATGACTAGTACGTACCTTCTCCTGTCGACTGCATACCTTGTCCACAATATGCGGGTACAAGCAGGATAGTGGGAGTGCAGGGTCAAGACGCACATCACGGACACCTCCATTGCGACACATGATATATGCTTACTAGTTTGGTCTTATCGATAATGATATGGATCAGCTCACACAGCCCTGGGCGCTTGCGAGTCTGCTATCTTTCGACATATCTTACACCGATTGTCACAGCTGCAGTCTACGAAAACAAACAACTCCTTCATAGTGTCATACAGATGACCGGTAATATATGCCGCATGTCTTCTCTCGTATCCCCACCGTGACGGACTCAGAGGCTCTGCCTCGATTACTGGCGATGCGGTCACCGTTAGGCTCAAACCACACCACTGTCGATCAGTACACGACACCAAAACCTCGCTCAAGATCAACCGTATCCATCGGATCCCTAGATCTGTATCGCAATCTGCAAGTTCGCCGCAGTCTTTTTAAATTTCTGCGCCGGGACGCACGTACAACGAGTGGAGGAAGTTGACCTACTTGACAAGCATGAAGCTTTGAAGCTTGTCGGATAGTTGTAGAAATGCGAATCCCGGGCTCATCGAGTGCTCAGACTGAGTCCGACTTTCCTCCACGCTCGAACGGAGCGGCGAGGACACTCCTGAGACACGATGCTCCCAGCACGAACTCGCAGACACAACTTGAAGAGTCGAGAACATGCTTTCAAGTGCAGTGATTCAGGTGCACTGATGGTGGCGCTCGACATCGTCTTCCGACGCCATCATGTCGTTTGGTTCGCGGAACACTTTTCTTCCCATTAGTTTTTCGGCGACCCAAAATATTGCTCGACCCCATGCAAACGGTGAAGAGATTTCCAAGGCATGAGCATGACAAGTAACATAAAACAGCCTAATGACATGATATACGGAGTGAAGTACACACAGTCATGTTGGTGAAGGGAGGAAAAAATGATGCTTAGGCAGTCCTGGAAACATGGGTGTCAATGTCGTAGTCACGAGGGTAAGATCAGGACTTACTTGTGCGAAGCTTTGATAGCGGCAACCTTGGCCTTCTTCTCTGCGAGGCGTTTCTGGAGGATGGCTCTGGAGAGTCAAGGTGGATGAAGATTAAGCGCATACACAGGAATTCTCGGACTGGAACGTACTCGTATTCTGATTTTTGTTCCTTCTGGCGGTCAAACCGGCGGCGGTTTAGAGCGCGGAGGTGACGGCGGCGTTGCAGGCGGATGGGGGTGACAAGTCGCTGGATTTTAGGTCTGAGAAATCGGATTAGCATAGAGCCATCAATGATCGAGTATGATAACTCACGCTTTGGTGTAAGGTTTTGCGTTCTCCTTTTTCGAGCTCTTGACCTCCCGTCGGACAACATACTTCCTCACATCGTCTTCCTTGCTCAAGTTAAAGAACCTTCTGATCTTGGTCGCACGCTTGGGACCAAGTCTCTTGGGAAGGACGCTGTCGGTTAGATCAGGGATCTCACCCTCACCCTGCTTGACGATGACAAGCGAGAGGACGGCGATGTCGGGACCAACGATGCACCCGCGGACGGACTTGCGCTTGCGCTCACCGGTGCGGCGAATTCGGTAGCACGAGTGTCCATCGGCGAGGAGAAGACGGACACGGTAGGGAAGCAGAACACCTTGCTTCATGGGGAACCCTTGCTTGTCGTTCCCACCCGTGATGCGGAGGACGTAACCCTTGAATTCATCGCCTATTGTGTCAGCCTCGACTTCTTGGGCGATTTTCTTGTCGAAAAAGATGCGGCTGGGTGGGTGTGAGAGGGAGGCGCGCGAGGAGGGGGTGGTGGACGTACTAGCGTCGCTCCTCGTCGAGGTTGATGGTCTTTTGTTGGCCGGTGGCGGGATCTGTACGCGACGATGAGCGAACGAACGGGTGATCTCGCGCACATACTCACTGGCGATGTTGAGCTTCATGCTGAGATGGTTGTTATCAGCATCGACGTCGACAAGAGTGAACTGGATGTACGCACATGGCTGCAGGTCGTCGTCACGGGCGGGGTCGGTCTTGAGGATGGCGAGCAACGTCCAGTTGGACGACCCAGAGCTGACTAACAAATTAAGGTTTGCAACTGTACAGTGTCACGTGTCACAGGACAAGCCACAATGTGACACGTGACATGCCGTGTCATCGCTGTGACGGTCCCTCTGTGCGTGCCATCCTCAAGACTCTGCTCAACGTCCGCCTCTCCACCAGAATCTGTGTGTGTTCGTCGTGCTCATCGTTCGCGACGTCGCTGACGATTTTGTAGAGCAACCATGGGTCGTATGCACGCTCCCGGAAAGGGTATATGTACGTCGTCTGGCCTGTCGCGCTCAGATGATTCAGCACTGAACGCCCCTCAGCCTCGTCTGCCCTTCCCTACCGCCGTGCCCCTCCATCATGGCTCAAGACGACCCCCGAAGAAGTCGTCGAACATATCATCAAACTTGCCCGCAAAGGCCACACCCCGTCCCAAATCGGTGTCATCCTCCGTGACTCGCACGGAATTCCCCAGGTGCGCTTCATCACCGGAAACAAGATTCTCCGAGTCTTGAAGGGCCATGGTATGTGTTTTTCTTTCTTTGTCTACGATCGCTGACCCGCGATGTCACTCAACAGGCCTCGCACCCTCCATCCCCGAAGACCTCCACCACCTCATCAAAAAAGCCATCTCTGTCCGTAAACATCTTGATGTGAACCGAAAAGACAAGGACTCCAAATTCCGCCTCATTCTCATCGAGAGTCGAATCCACCGATTGGCGAGGTATTACAAGACCAGGCAGGTCATTCAACCCAACTTCAAGTATGATGCGAACACCGCGTCGACGTTGTTCGCTTGATGGGAATGTGTCGTTTGGGGGAGTGGCATAGTTGGTGGGCCAAGTGGGGGGTAGGACAGAGGGGAATTTCCCGTCGACTTGTGTCTGATATATGCCTCGCATACAGCAAACGAAAATGTAGGCTTTTACTTTTTATGCATACGTCGACTATGCACATCATCATGACCCTTCCTCTGCTATGCGTGTAGTATTGAACACTTCGCGAGATCACCTGCTTTGCCGACCCTTGTAAAGCATGAACCGAACGCTACGACGACACATGTACAGCGACGACCTGGACATCAGATAACTGAGGGTGATCTCGCAAAAATTACAGATCGAAGCCTGAGCTCAGGCCCATGCACATCGCCCTAGGTTCTTTATCTTTGACTGGACTAGTCGATAAACCCAAGATTGAGAAGATTTCCGAAAAGCATGTTTCCGCGTTGCGTGGTTCGTAAATATAGAACTCGAAGGGTAGAATTTACTACCGATCGCGATCGATCGACGAGCAACGCTGAGATTGTATAGTTTCTGTGGCCCTCGGGCTAGTACATGACACGGCGACGAGGTGGAGCTTCAAGGAGCTTGAACGGTTGATTCCCAAAATATCGAGGCGGTCGGCTGTCGGTCGCAACGAGTGCCGCATGAGCTAGATCTGTTTCTGTCATATGCAGAGTAGCAATTGGAATACTTGAAAATTATCTTTAGGTGAGACACTGTTAGCACTAAATTTCGATGCCTAGATACCGATGCGGGGTGAAAACATCGAGGAATATATTATTTGATACGTGCATTTCGCACATATAACGTGTGATCATATTCGCTCCAGGTAAGGATCGATCCAGTCTTGACCCATGAGCGCTAGCGTTTGAACAGCCAGCGTCGAGATATATCCGTCACCAAGCATTCTTCTGTATATGGTAATCACCAATGGGCTTAGTCGGTAAACCTTGTCGCGAACGTTCTGAACTTTCCACAGTCGCTATTTACACAGTCAATTATTTCACCATTCAAAAGTTGACGAGAAGGTTCATCTTGGCCATTGAAAGTAGCGTGTTCCAAAACCCAGACGTAGTACGACAGACTCCATGATAGGCTCCGCTTCCTGCGGGATATTGGTCAGAAAGAATCCGCAGGTTCAAGCGCTTGTTCCTCACGTTATCATAGGGCCATATGACGCATTACTTATTCCAAGATTGCATTACTACTAGGCCGCCACCGCCGATCTGCAAAACAGACTGAGTAACGTTATCGCTTCACGACCGTTGAACAGTTCAGAGTTTCGCCATGCTACCTGAGCCACCTATTAATCCAAAAGCAAATTTTGCTTTTTTCTGACATTCGGGTTGGCTGATTAGTACCTTAGAATTTGATCACTGTCACGCTCGGGTGAACCTTTGCAGTTGGAGATTAATAATGGTGATCACACTGCCACTGTACGGCTGCGCTCGCAAGGTCAGTGAATGATTGATAATCTCACGTATGATATCGATAATAAGTTCGGCACCCAAGTTCTGGTCGAATCAAAGTTCTCAGCGCCCTATTAGAACCTTGCAGCGCGGGGATGCTTTTCGGCTCCGCCGAAAGTAAGTACTCCTGTGCTTCGTGGCGCGGTAATTGAAAATTGAAGTGGACCTTGTGCCAGGTTCGAGTGGCATGATGCAACTTCGGATCCTTTGTCGGCTAACTCTGCAAGGAACCAGCATGCAGGACACCGGACACCACTGAACACCGAAAGAGTTTATTAATGCAACTTTCGTAGTGGGTTGTTAGGGGCCTCCGATCCCTGTCCCCACAGAAATCGACGCTGGTGACATACATGTCGTTGGGTGTGTCCTCGATGGCAAGAGATAATGCCTGTGTCAGCTGCCCGTTCACCGGGTGCAACGCCGACGATGTTGAATGTACTCTAATTATATGAGACGAAGCTGATGTTTAAGTTGACGACCATGCCTGGACACATCCTGGGTGGGGCTGGAGAGGGCATGGAGAGGGCAACTGTAGACTTACTCCGGCCGCGCGATGGATGTAGCTAATTCTTCACAACCAACTCCCTCCAAAGGGTGAGGCATGTACTCGTCGATGAAACGGGGAAGGTGGAAGAGTTTCAGCTGGGAGCTCGGTGACGAATGATCCGAGTGACGAACAAGGGAGTGGGGAGACCACTGATGAACGAAGTGGGGATGAAAGTACTCAGTACTCAGCCGCGACGGATGATGTGGTGAGACTCGAGAGCCTTGGGCAAGGATGAGCAACTAATTTCGATCTGTTTTTTTTTGGGGGGGGAGTTTCCGGGGTCCTAGGAATTTTCGTTAATGCTCGGATCCTGTCTGTCTTCTCTCGTTTTGGCTGAGAAAAGTTCAAGGAGGGCCCGGTGTTAACAGGGCAGCTACAACTCTTTGGTTTCCCGAGTCCAAGGTATGTATGACGCCCGAGTTGTTGACATAGACTTTACTACAAACTAGATTCGATATTGAACTCTGACTGCCAACTGACTGCTACAGGAAACATCGCTCTGCATCCAAGCGCGCAACAGAAATCGATGTCGCGTCATCCACAGATAATACACCCCCTCAACTCCGCGACTCGTGAGCGTTCTTGTTGTGATTGCCGCCATATATCACGTTGCGTACATAGGGCTTCTATCAGTTGCCTTGGGGTACTTCAAACTGTCAGAATTTGGAATGTTCTAATGTGCTTTCTGATAACTTTACTTCAGATTCCAGAAGAGGCATTCATGCATTGTTGCTTCCGACCGTATGCTACATACGCTAGGTGTCTCTGACCTGAATATATCTATATCTGTCTCTGCTGGCCAGGACTCACAAATTAATCCCTCGAATTAGGAACTGAGGCCTCAATTTCTATATTGTATGCTCCGTATACGAGGCCTTATCGATCTCGGGAGTACCAAGCGGAGATGCCGCGGCGTATGATCGGTATGTAATCTTGAACCTTGGGTCCCTCGTGATATTAACGCGCGGAGCTATTTAGACTTCTTTTCGGATAGGTTGTAGATTCAACATTCCATCAAACTTGAGCAAAGCGGCTAACCATTTCTGTTTCAGGTTTACCATCATGTCGGGTTTCTAGCTCCATTCTAACATTATGGTTGACTCCGATCACTCTTTTCACGGAGTCGGTCCCATGAGGGCGGTCAGTCATAGTAGTAAAATCTTGATTGTGACATGCCTGATTCGCATCTGTGTACCGCAATATTGCACGATCGCAGATGTCGATTCCATTTTGGTAGATAAGTATCTGAACGACTACTGGCGCTATCGCTGGTAGACCATTCTTGTAGGTTCGAGCGTCGAATAACCCAACCTCATCTGATCCCACGTACGAGATGAGACATAAACATGCCACAATCACCTCGATTAGAAATTCCTCGCCGCCATCGGACTGACCGCGTTCGGTTAGACCACCTCATCCTCAACCGTGAGAGTGCACATTGTAGCGTCTCATGGTCTAGGCGCGTTCCGGGGTGCTGGTGATCTGACAGTGATCTTCCATCTCATCAGGTTTGTGCCCTCTATTCGCATCATTCCATGACGTCAATCAGAGCCCATCCGGACACAGGCAGACCTCTGTTCGCTTCCGTGAAACGAAATGCTACGGGACCAGCAACTTGCCATCTCCATTTCGCTCGAATTTGAATTCCGTATCTACTTCGTTCAATGGACGGGCAGCTACCTCAGGTTCCATCCGATGTAGCTCCGTGGTCAGGATTGGGCGGTCTAGTCTTGCATCAAACCTTGCCGGAATGGATCAGGCGGATATGGGATCAACCCATGTCTGGGCCACAGGGCTCTATATAAAGGGCATCCACCCCGCCTTGATGCATCTCAACGCCCTCCTAGTTCGACGTTCCAACCATGACGACCTCCGCAAAGTCTGACAGAATGTCCTCGCGCTTCCGTCTATACAGCCGCGTTGCGCTGGCACTTGCACTTGCTAACGTCGATTCCCAGTATGCACCCTTCTCCCCGTCTCTTCATATACTTATCAGCTATGTCCTGCTCACATCCACAGGACCCAACAGAAAGTTATCACTTTCGGATCCACCGTACAGAATAATCTTCTCCAGGTGGATTATGTCGACGAACTTATCAAAGAATCTGAAGCCCAGTGGAGCGACTTGATAACTCACCCGTTCACTTCTAAGTTGGCCGAGGGCACAGCTCCACTGAACGGCTTTCGGCACTACATGATTGTAAGTGGGACAACATGGGTTTCTCGTCGCCTTATTCTAATCCCTACACACAGCAAGATGTCACATACCTAGAGTATTACTATAGGGTGAGAATGGAAGCTGTCGCCAAATCGGGGTCTTTCCAGGACATCATAGATTTCGCGGCGAAACTCTCCAGCAGCCTTCAGTACGTCATAGATACGCAAAATGACTGTACAGACAAGCTGGGCGTTCCAGCGGACGACGTCGCGAATGAGCCAAAGTCAGAACAGCTCGAGGCATCTATCGCTCTTTACGAAAATGTTCTCAAGAATAGCGATTCAAGTTGGCTCGAGTGCGTCCCGCGAGTAGTTCCATAGCTCGGTATTGACTAACCTATGAATGTCCACTCTCTTTGCAGTATACATATCGCTCTTCTGCCTTGTATCTTGGTAAGTGGTAGTCCGGTTTGTATCAAGAATAATGCCAACCTCTTTCAGGGATACTACACAATTGCTCACCCACTGTCGACGGATCCAGACACCGTTAGGAGTAAGCCCCTCTCCATCGGGGAAAAAAAAGCTGGATTGACCTATCTACTAGACACAATATACTTTCCTATGTGGA
Organism: Boletus huronensis; assembly: GCA_038093155.1. Taxonomy (NCBI): domain Eukaryota; kingdom Fungi; phylum Basidiomycota; class Agaricomycetes; order Boletales; family Boletaceae; genus Boletus; species Boletus huronensis. Next base: position 36,177 of record JBBPRS010000154.1, on the reverse strand, counting down.
TTGAGGCGAATGCGAGTGAGAGTTCGGCCAGAAGATATAGAGGTACGGATTCATCATGAATTCAATCTACGTTTTGCTGAGGTTCTCGTGACATCAGAGTTCATCAACAACAATATCCTTCCAGGGGAGTGGGAGGAGAAGAAGGACTATTGGCTCGGGATCTTCCAGGCGGCATGCGGAACTGAGAGGGACTTCCTCAGCCTTGGGTTGCCCAATTTGTTCCCGCCTTACAACATCGTGAGCGAAGGGACGTACAGGATTCGTAGTTACCGCCCAGGCAACCCCTACCTTGTTGTGCTCGGATTCTCGGTCAACATTGTGGCGAGCTCCGAGCAGACAGTTCGTGATGAGCTCGTTCTTACACCTTCGCTGCGATGCTAATTCTGACTAACAGTGGGTACTGAAAAACAGTGCTGATGGATATACTATCCAGCACAGTAGCGGGTTCCTCGCTGCTTCCATTGGAGACGGAACTCAACCAGTTTATGATGCCTATGTCTCACCTGATTCGCAGCCATGGTCAATCAACATTGTCGAAGGCTACATTGGGTCGCACTTTCGGGCATTTCAGTAAGTCAATGTCACTCTCACTCGTGTTACAGCTAATAATTGTCTCTGGCAGGTTGTTCATCTCAGAAAAGTTGCAGTTTGTGCTCGATGCCGGTAGCGATGTGAACTATCCTGCGCAGGTAGGACAATATTGTGTGGTTATCCCACTCACTGAAGTCATTCGTTGCAGGTGTTCGTGGCGAACAACTCCGAAATCTCTAGTCAGGTGTGGCTTCTCGAGCCGGCTTAAAGACTCGGAGTTTGGGATCGGGGCTGAATCGAGCGTGTACTATTCTCGACAGTGTACTAGTAGTTTGACAACGGCTCGTAACATGAATTTTGTGCTTCACCACTCATCATTTCGAATATTTCGCTTCTAAGTTAAGATTGCACGAATAATAATCGGGGAAATAATTGAGGTTCCGTCTCCCGATTATCGACAAGACAAAATGTCATGTGCCGCCGTGAGGAAGTCGCAGTGTGCCCCTTGACCCTACCTCCTACTATTCTGTCTGTGCCCGTAGTCGACGGGTATGCAGTCGACGAGCAAAGGTATGCACCAGCTAATTGCGAATATCTGTAATAACTGCCCCCGACTTCTAGATGCTCAAAAAATAATTGAAATCAATGGTCAACATCCAATATACTCAATCGCCTTCGCAGAAGATGGCATGCACCTACTGACCGGTGGTCTGGAAGGCATGCTTCGGCGATGGCGAGTAGATGATGGGGACGAGGTCGGGGCCGCAATTCGAGCTGAAGGGGCAGAAATCTATTCTTCTGCGCTATCGCCTGATCGCAAATGGTTGGTGTGTGGGCTCCGGCGCTTAGACTCGATGGATGGCAGGGCGGATGTAAGGGTGTGGGATGCGCAGACCCATAAAAAAGTCCTGGACATCAACGGCCACACAAACATAGTATTCTCGGTCGATATCTCTCCCGATTCGACGAAATTTGCGACAGGCTCCACTGACAATCTCGCGTTTATCTGGAGCCTGACGACGGGCGAAAGGCTTGTCGGACCGCTGCAGCACGAGGGTGTCGTGAAGGAAGTGCGATTCTCTCCCAGCGGTGACCATATCGCTACCGTTACCGCCGTAAATCCCGATGCCAAATCGATCCGCATCTACGACAGCGACAATGGCCAGAAACTGTTCGACATCCCGTTCCAGGTCAAGGCATACATGACATCATCGCTCGCCTGGTCAGCTGATGGTCGTCAACTTTTTGGTATCTCGTGGGGTGAAGTCAAGTGTTTCGATACATCCTCGGGATCCTTGCACAGTAAATGGTCCATCCGTGACAGGGGAGCCCCTAATTCTATCGCACTATCCCACAACGAAAGGTTCATTGTTGCCGTTGCAGGCGGGTCGCTATCTTTTTGGGACAGCTCGACGCACACGCAAATTGGGACTGTTATAATGCAAACAAGCACAGTTTGGTCTATCGCGCTCTCCCCCAATGATCACTGCGTTGCGACCGGCGAAGAAAACGGGAAAATCACCTTGCGAAGTCTTCGTGATATCCTCCCGGTCGAGTACATCACAGCAAATGTAAGTGATCAACTTGCCAATATTGTTGAATTTGATAGGTCATCGTCTACTCCCGCTTTTTCTAGTATCGTGAGCGTGTTCAGACATCGATTGTTCGCTTGTTCTCATCCATTCACTTTCTTTCATAGTGTCGCAGTTGCCACTCATGTATATCAGTAATGCAGCATTCAAATCGTGGACGCAAGGCGACTTGACTCGCGTAGAAGAACTCTTGACAGAAGAGACCCTATATCACTCGCATCCTTTTAACCATGCACACACACTCGCTCACCGTGCTCTTGTACGGACACGTTTGAAGCACTGGAACATGGCCATCGACGATGCAAAAAAGGTAATTTTGGGTCATCTGTTTTCCCACATCGTGCTGACCATCGCACGTCAAGTCTAACAAGCTTCAACGATCTATCATTGCTCATATCGCAAACGCAATGGCCTGCGTCGGAAATGGGGAGTACGAGTCTGCCATGCGTGTATTTGACCTCGTGTTCAGTGAAAGTCTCTCGACCGAACATAATTTTCTTTTGTTGATCAAGGTTTGCCCTTGTCATCCTCGTCATTGCTTGTACCGATCTTTTGTTTCACTCAGGCGATCATCATGTTTGAGTGCGGGAAACATTACGATGCCATTTCGCGGGTAGATGATCTGATTGATATAGTGGATGACCGGTCACTATATATCACTGTCCGCGTACGTCAACGCTACGATTTACTAGTAACCATGGTTGACATGATTTGCACAGGCTCAATTGTTCCTCCTACTTGGAGTCATGTCGTCGAGAGAAGGAGACTACGAACGAGCGATGGATTTGCTCACGCGTGCGCGGGGAGCCATCCCATTCAAAAAAAGTCCTCACCTGGTAGTAATCTCGCTTGTAAGCTAATCTCTCTGATTTCTTCTACAAATGTACCAACTCTATTTGAAAGATTTTTGGATGGGACTTTGACAGATTTGCTCTCGCGATCCAGTTCCAACTTCGAGAATGTATCAAGCCGTTCGAAGACAACGGCGATGCAGCAGTGCAGTCCAAGAATCCAAAAGAAGCGATTGTACTATATTCTATTGCATTGTCACTGAATCCGTCGAACCCTGTTGGCCTCCTTGTTAAACGAAGCAAAGCCGGAGCGATGTTGGGGTCGTGGGAGGATGCGTTGAAGGACGCAAATCAGGTTTGACTTTCCCTCCTTAGTGTCTGACCATCCTGAAATTTGCCGACCCAGGCAATCAAGGCAGACCCTATGAGTCCGTGGGGATACGATAGGAGACATGCGGCATTGCATGGCTTGCAGCGCTACGATGAAGCAGTCAATGCGTTCACCCGCATGATCTCCCTCATCGAGGAGTCTCTTGATCCGGAAATCCGCCGTAAGCGTCACTCTGCGAGCGTGCAGATGATATCGTGACTTGATTGCACAGAGATTGGAAAGACATATGTTTCACCTGCCCGGTCGGAGAGGACAATCGAGACTATCGTTCGCGGGGTTTTCAAGATATGTCCTCTTGTCCTCATCGACGTCGAGAGTGGTCGTTTGTGCGACGGACCGCAGAGAATTCATACATTCAAGTCGGAACCACAATTCAAGGAACTGGTTTCATCTATGACGAAGAACTTGGACGACGGACGGATCCTGCGAGTGGTGGCAAAATATTTTCAATATGTGACGTTTTCGCATGTATGGCAAGGGGAGGAGCCTTCGTTCCAGGACGTCAGTGCGGTCAGGTCGGTCTGGATTCTGGATTCATCGCCATTGAACGCGAAGTTGCGCAAATTCTGTGAGGCAGTTCGGGCGGACGGATATCGGTGGGCATGGAGTGACACATGCTGCATCGACAAGACGATCAGCACGGTGTTGAACCAGTCGCTCACAATGATGTACAAGTGGTATGAAGCATCTGCAGCTACGCTTGTCCTTCTTGCGAGCGTATCGTCTCCGTCGGCCCTTGGGGATCTCACAGACAGTATCTGGATGAGGCGAGCCTGGACTGCACAAGAGCTTCTCGCCCCAAGGGTGATCCGATTCTACGATCGCAATTGGAAACCATACCTTGGTGACACCCGTGCCAACCACAAAGAGTCACCGGAGATCATGCAGGAGCTCGCAAACGCCATCGGTGTCGCTCGCGAAACCATCATCGCTTTCCATCCCAACGATCTCAGTGTCCGGGACAAACTGCGACTCGCCTCGGTACGCAATGCGACCGTGGAAGAAGATGTCGCATACTCTCTGATTGGTATTTTCCAGAGTGATATCCGGCCACACTACGGAGAAGCAGATTCGGCGCTGGGCCACCTTCTCGAAGAGATCGTGGCCCGTTCGGGCGATGTGACAGTGCTTGCCTGGACCGGCTCGTCGTCGTCATACAACAGCTGCCTTCCCGCCACCCTCGCTGTGTATAGTCAAACGCCGTGTGCGTCGCCTGTCGTCGAAGACGCTGAAATGGACCTGCGCGTTGGGGCATTAAGAAATTCACTACTTCAGGCAGAAGCCATGCTAATCTACGAGCGGGTCACCCGTTTACCACCAGCACGCTTCGCCAACCGCCGACTACACCTCCCGTGCATCATCTTCGCAGTAAAAAGGTTCGGTGTACAAGATTTTGGGAGTGGTCAAGAGAACCGTTACCGTGCTCGGGTCTCAGGGATTGGCTACGTTGAATTCCAGACATTGGACAAACTCTCGTTGATGGAGCCGCGCAAGCTCGTTTTTGTACATCCGTGGATTCGCGATCTGCGCGATCCACTTGATGGTTTCATTCGGGGAGATACAGCAGATGGTGATGAGTACGAGTCTGATCGGGAGGGCGAGGCCGGTTGTGAGCCCACTTCGCCATTGGATGCCATACCCGCCGTCAGAATGGACGACTATACCCGGGCGTTGCGGCTAGTTGTTCGTCTGCAACAGCCCTTCCACGTGCTGTTGCTCCAGCAGCAACCCAACGGGGAGTTCAAGCGAGTTGCTGCTGAGCACGGAATTATAGTTCCAGGACTCGAACCCCAGGTCAACTTCACGAGGGATATCCATGCTGAAGTCGTGGAGATATTGTGACGCGGTCACGAGGTTTTATCACTTGCGTATGTCTGGCTGTACGTTGTCTTCTCGTCGTCTTTCTATCGCGTCGTGCTCTACCCCATGGTGTACTAGTTCTCCAAGTTTAGTCGCTTTATTACTTATACCCCACAGTGCATGGCTATGTGGTATATATACCACCAGTCATGTTTACAATACCATTAAGGAAAAGGAATTGGCAGCTATTGTGTTTGTTACATGTGATGTAAAAGAATTAAAGCGTATGATGTTTCACCCCTGGTTCCGGAATGGTTCATTGATTCATAGTAGGTTGGACGGCGTGGTCTCTGGGACGTAGCAGCTTACTACGCCAGCCGCCGATTCATCAAGTGCTCCTGCTATTTTTATTGTATTGTATTTTGTCCGTCGATTGCACCTTTTGCAGTGCACTCGCCTATAGCTGCGTAAGTGGTATGGGTATATCGGAAGGATATAGGAAACCCAAACATAAGAGACTCCCCGAGCACCCAGGGCTGTGTGAACTGACAAACAAGACAGAATGAGTATATTTATATGTACCGCGAGGAGGCCGGGTGTCCTTTATCCCTTGACCTCGCACTCGCACGCGGCACTACCTTGCCTGTACCCGTGTGTTGTGGACGGTATGCAGCCGACGAAGAAAGGTGTGAAGTAGCAGCCATTGGCGAGTACCTGCGCCGACTCCTAGATGTCTCAAAAGTGATTGAAAGCAATGGTCAACATACAATATACTCAGTCTCCTTCGCCGATGATGACCCCAAGCAGATATCGAGCGGCAGGGCTGGAGGGATGCTTCGGCGATGGCGACTCGGAGTAGATGACGGACACGACTCGGAGGTTTGTGAAGTAATTCAAACTGGAGGGGCGGAAGTATTTGCTGCTGCGCTATCGCCAGACTGCAAACGGTTGGTGTGTGGACTCCAGTTTCCAAGTTTCGTATCCGCAAGCGCAATAATAGATATGTGGAGGTGTGGGATGCGCAAACCCACAAAAAAGTCCTGGAAATCAACGATCACACAGACTCGGTATTCTCGGTCGATATATCCACTGATTCGAGTTGCGACGGGGTGGTCTGACAATGTCGCGTACAGCTAGGGCGTGGTGACGGTGACGGACGAGAGGCTTCAAATTGTCGACCGCGCCACGACGGACGGGTGGTGGCTGTGCGGTCCTCTGCTGCCACTAATTTGAACGGCTGAAAACCCGTCCGCATCTACAACAACGACAATCGCCAACAACTTGTTCGATATCCCATTCTGGGTCAAGAAATCCATATATTCGTCGCTCGCTTAGTCGGTTGATGCGGCCGTCGTCAACTTTTTGCTGTCTCGTATGGCCCACAACACGTTTATCAACCTCCTCTCCCATCGAAGAAACCTCAACGATTGAGGCGTTCGGTACTTTTTTTCGCGTTGCACCCTATCCCGATTTCAACCCAAGTACTCGCTTGACACCCGTCGTTTTCGGGGTCGTCCACGGTCTCAGGAGTAAAGATACTTATCATGACACGCGGGTGAGCGCTCGTCCACTTGCGTTTAAGCTACTGGAGAGCAGGTGCCATTTTAATCAGTCCTTGGAGGCCCCATTTTCTGAACCCCATTTATGACCAATCCAAGGAGACAGAAGTTCTACCCCACAACGTTGACGAGAAGCCTCATATATATGGCCAATTCATATTGCAAAACGCAGATGCGGCCTAATCGCCGGATTGCCACAACATAAGCTCGGCACCTTCCGGTCAAATCAAAATTCTGAGTGCCTGGTAAGTAGCAAGTCTAGAACCTTGCAGCGCGGGGGTGTTTTTCATGTACTTTACAGCACAACAGCTCCACAAAAACAAGTACTCGTGTGATCCCTGGCGCGGTAGTTGAAGATCAACCACTTCGGACCTTCTATGGATGGCTGAAGGAACGACTATCTTTCCTTCTCCGACTCTCTTCGGACTGCCTACGGGAGCGATAAGCAAAACACTGTAAAGAAGATCATTGCATCCTATGCATGCTTGGCATCATCTCGAGGGTAGGCTGGATCTTGAGCTTCATAATTCAGTCCCTGACTCACCTGACATTCTCCAATTTGAATAGATGTCGGGAGAAGGGCCTCCGAGTTATGATTTCGCATGTATGGCGCCCGAGTTGTTGACACAGCCTGGCCAAACTTTCCCAGAAACTATAATCGATATTGGATACTGACTGCCAACTGACTGCTACAGGAAACTGCGCGTCATCCACAGATTATCTTCTGATCGCACCCTGGTCCAGGCACCCCACTCCGCGACTCGTGAGCTTCTTGCGATCGCCGCCATACATCATATTGCATAGGATTTCTATTAGGTGCACGTGAAACTGGAATGTTCCAACGTGTCTTCTGATGAATCTACTTCAGAAGAGGCATGCGTGCATTGTTGCTTCCGACCATGCTACATATGCTACGTGTTTCTGACCCGAATGTTTTCGTCGCTGTTGGATTCACAAATTGAGCCAAATTAAGCCCTTGGAGTAGGAATCGAGACCTGAGAGATTCTATATCGTATACCTGTCTTCGGGAAGTCAGAAGGCCGTACACGAGGCCTTATCGATGCCGGGATCCCTTGGTCACGTCGTGTCATTAACACCTTCTTCAACCACCTTCGCATGTTGTGGAACATTCCATCAAACTCAAGCGAAAACGGTTTCAGGTTCACCATCATCCGGTTTCTAGCTCCGTTCTAACAATATGGTTGACTGCGATCATTCTTTTCACGGAGTCGGTTCCATTGATCGTACGAGAGCGGTCAGTCCTACTAGTAAAATCTTGATGACACGCCTGATTCGCATCCGTGTACCGCAATATTGCACAATCACGGATATCGATTCCATGTTGTTCGATAGATATCTGAACGACTACTGGCGCTATCACTGGTAGGCCATTCTTATAGGTTCAAGCGTCGAATAACCCAACCTCAGCTGATTCCACGTATGAGACGAAACATAAACATGCCACAATCACCACAATCAGCAATTCATCGCCGCACCAGACTGACCGTGTTTGGTTGTGTGGTCTGGGCACGTTTCGGGGTGTTAATGATCTGACGGCGATCTTCCTTCTCAGATCAAGTTTGTGCCCTGCATCCCATAGAGCCCATCCGGAGACAGGCAGACCTCTGTTCGCTTTCCTGAAGTGAAATGCTACAGGACCAGCAGCTTGGCGTTCTCATTTCGGTCAAATTTGGATTCCGTGTCCCTTCGTTCAATGGCTGGGCAGCTACCTCAGGCTCCATCCGATTAGTATCTCCGTGGTGATGATTAGGCGGTCTAGCCTTTGCATCAAACCTTGCCGAAGTGGATCAGCCGGATATGGGGGATCAACCCATGTCTAGGCCACAGGGCTCTACATAAAGAGCACCCACCCCGTCTTGACGCATCCCAACGCCCTCCTAGATCGACGTTCCAACCATAATGGCCTTTGCAGAGTCCGACACAGTGCCCTCGCGCTTCGGGCTACACAGCCGCGTTGCTCTAGCACTTGCCCATGCAGCTGTTGATTCCCAGTATGCGCCCTTCTCTTCACATACCAGCTACGTCCTGCTAACATCCACAGGACTCAACAGAAAGTTGTCACTTTCGGATCCATCGCACAAAATAATTTTGTCGCGCATGACTATGTCCAAGACCTTCTCAATGCATCTGCAACCGTTTGGAGGGAATTGATGGATCACCCGTTCCCTCGTGAGTTGGCTAAGGGTACAGCCCCTCTAAACGGCTTTAGGCACTATATGATTGTAAGTGGGATAACATGAGCTTCTCATCGCCTCGCCCTCACCCTCACCGTGACCTCCACCCCCACACGCAGCAAGATGCCACATATCTAGAGCATTACTATAGGGTGAGAATGGAGGCTGTGGCCAAATCTGGGTCCTTCCAGGACATCACAGATTTCGCGGCGAAACTCTCCAACAGCCTTCAATATGTGACAGATGCGCGAAACGACTGTACAAACAAGATGGGCGTTCCAGCGGACAACGTCGCGAACGAGCCAAAGTCACAACAGCTGCAGAATTCTATACATCTTTACGAAGATGTTCTCAAGAATGGCGATGCAAGCTGGCTTGAGTGCGTCCCGCGAGTAATTCCGTAGCTCGGGATTGATTAACCTATGAATGTCCATCCTCTTTGCAGTATACATATCGTTCTTCTGCCGTGTATCTTGGTAAGTGACAGTCCAGTTTGTATCAAGAACAATGCCAACATCTTTCAGGGATACTACACAATTGCTAGCGCACTGTTGAAGGATCCAGACACCATTAGGAGTAAGTGTTTCGCTCTTTACCACTGGCAGGGAGGAGAAGCTAGATTGACCCATCTACTAGACACGCTATACTTTCCTTTGTGGCTTCAGGCAATGGCCAGTGGGAGCTCGGCCACAAAATATAGAAGTACGGATTCACCATGAATTCAATCTACGTTTTCCTGAGGTTCTCATGACATCAGCGTTCATCAACAGCAACATCGAAAATCTCCCCGAAGCGGAGAGGGCAAAGAGGTGGCCGGGTTGGGTAGCGAACTTCCAGAAGGCATGCGGAACTGAGAAGGCTTTCTTCGGCCTTGCGACTCCCAATGCGTTCCCGACTTACAAGATCGTGAGCAATGGGAAGTACAAGATTCGTAGCTACCGCAAAGGCAATCCCTACCTTGTTGCGACCGGATCCTCGGTCACCATTCAGCCGAACAACCCCACGATAGTTCGTGATGACTTCGTTCTTACGCCTTCGCAGCGATGCTCATTCAGATTAACAGTGGGAGCTGACAAACAGCGCTGATGGATATAGTATCCAGAACAGTGGCAAATACCTCGGTGCTACCATCGGAGCCGCGTTTCAACCAGTTTATGATGCCAGCGTCTCAGAAGTGCACCAGCAATGGTCAATCAACCCTGTTCAAGTCTACGGTCCAAATGGGTCGTATGCGGCATATCAGTAAGCCAATGTCCACTCACCCATGTTACAGCTAATAGTTGTCTCTTCCAGGTTGTTCACCTCAGTAAGGTTGCAGTTTGTGCTCGATGCCAGTAGCGATGTGAACAATCCGAATCCGAAGGTAGGAGCAGTAGGGCAATATCGTGTGGTTATCCCACTCACTGAAGTCATTCGTTGCAGGTGTTCGTGGCGAACAACTCCCAAATCTCTAGTCAGCTGTGGCAGCTCGAGCCAGTGGCTTGAAGTGTTTAGGATCAGGGCTGAAACGAGCGTGTATTATCGATGTACTAGTAGTTTGACAAAGGCTCGTAACGTGATCAACATGAAATTTTGCAAGTGCTTCACCATGGCCTCGTCATTCAGAACATTTCGCCTGAATTCGACTACGACTGCACGAACTTGCCACATAGTATAATGTGCATATACAGTACAGATACATCGCAAGATGTTGCCAAGGATGAGCTCACCCTGACTGTCCGACTGCAGTCAATCACTGGCACACCAACCCCCATGCATATGTCAGAGCGTTAACATCAACATGTGGAGCCCATTCCTGAGAATGCTATGGAGAAAATGCAAAGTTATTCAGGGAAGTCGGATACGAATCCATGTTATATTAGATCGCTGGGGCCCCTTCTACAAGGATAGCTTCGAGGCGATTCGGAGGTGATCGAAATCGATAGGAACGATCGGACCTAGTCTATCGGACCCGCGTAGATCATGATATCGGATTGAATTGGATCGACTCAGGTATTAAGGTGTAGACTCGCTCGAAAGACATTTATCACAAGATGGTCGGATTCCTAAACCTAGAGTCGTACGATAATATCATTCGCGAGGCAGGATGGTTGGCTGCGCTCTTCAAGTTCCTTGAAGGTCAAAGCAGCACTTGCATCTCCACGCGCAAGCTACCCTGAGTGCCACTTACAAACTGACTCAAAGCGCCTTTGTTTCGACCATTGCTTGGTCTGCAGGACATTTCCCTGTGCCTTGTCCACCGGCATCGTCTGATCACGATCCCAGTCCAGCCGCGTCCGAAGAAATTGTGCAACCCACGTCAGGGCAAGTAACACCGGTACTTCCACCAACGGTCCAATGGTCGCTGCCAGCGCCTGACCAGAGCCAACGCCATATACTGCAATCGCCACAGCGATCGCCAGTTCCTGGTCAAAAAAGATCAACGACCGCTCAGATGCATTCGTGCACGAAGAGCGACGTCGTCGAGATGCACTACGAGCGCACTTACAGAGCTGTTACTTCCAGCCGTGAACGCTTTCACCACCGCCATCTCGTACGCAAGGGTTCGTTGATTTTCTGCGCTGAGCTTCTTTCCGGGCGAGATAGTAAATGAAACTGACGACAAAGTAGAGGACCATTTTAGGTGCGTTTGAGAGGACCTCAGCTGGGTGTTCTCCAGCGTTGTCGAATGGGTGGGACGCGCGAGGAACGTCGTGCGCGAGAGGCTGAGCAGCACAGGCACCCAAAATCCCTCTACCAACGTTCGACACAGTCCAGTTTCCGTTCGTAAAAAGCGTCCCATCCACTTCCTTTGAGTATTTGGGGTCTACCCAGGGAAACTAGTACGCATGGCATTCTTTTCCCGTCATCAGAAAACTGCAAGCCCGGATTGCATGCTACGAGAACAAAGCGACAACTTGTACAACATACAACATATTCGTCAAACTCCCAAGTATCAGCGACCTTTGATCGACTCCTCAGGCCCACATGCCTTTGAACTTTTCATCAAACTCCATCGTCACTTCGTACACCACCTCGAGCACTCTCCAGTCCCTGTCCGCCACCCAGCTGGGTTTGACGCGGCCCGTCCCACTCCCTGGCTGTACTCGCTTCCCTCCCTCGTCATCCCCATCGTCATCCTTTTCCGTCGGATCGTCCATATCGATAAACCCACTATCCAAATCGTCCGACTCGCCCTCGCCTTCACCCTCGCCCGTGTCCGACCCTTCCCTCACATCCACCTGCTCCGGCTTCCGCATAATCATCTGCTCCAACACCCCTCGCACCGTCATCAACGTCAAAGCAAACTCTTGCAACACGAACCAGACGTCGCCTCGTCGTATCGCGTTGGCGTTGCTCAACGGCTGTACCTGACCGTGTGTGTAAAAGTCGAGAATGTACGCGTTCAGGGCAAAACCGCGCGCGTGGGCGTGGGGTTTCGCGTGATGGTGCCCCAAACCTCGGTTAACATCTTCTTCCCCATACCCGTCGGACTCATTTCGCGCCGGCGTCGCAAAGATGGGCGCAAACGAAGGAATAGTGTGTTCGTTCAGACTCAACCCCCTCCTCGCTGTCCTCGCCAAATCCGTCACACTCTCAAATCGATCGTCGTGCCCCGAGTTCGCAACGAACAGCGACCTCGCCACGACCTTTAACGCCGTCTCTTCCAACCACGTCTCGAAACGCGCCGCCGGATGAGATGCGGGTGTTCCGCCGAGCTCGGTACCGCTCAGCGAGAGGCGGTTGTCAGGTCCTAGTTCGGCACTGCGCTGGGAGCCGTACGTGAGCGCATACCCTGTAAAGATCCGGAGAATCTCTTCTTCATGCGCTGCGAGCACGCGCCGAGCGTTGTCCGACAAGGGAGGTAAAATCACCATCGACGCCGACGTCTTGATGATTTCCGCCGTATTCTCATTATTGAGATATGATCCCGGCAAATACCGTCTTCCAAATAGGTGACTCATCAGCAGGATGAAGTCTCGCTTGGCTTGGATGACGCTGGGCTGTCCACAGATGCGGTGAAGGACGCCGTGTCTGAGTAACGTGACGAGCGCAAAGTTGCTCGGTTCGGTGTAGTACAGATGAGAGGCGATCCCAAAGAGGTTGAACGGACGACCGTGTTCGTCTAACAGGCGCGCACGTCGGAGGTAATCAATACTGAACCGAAGGTGGTGTAGGAGTTGGTGTTTGCCCTCTTCGGAACCGAAGCTGACTTGAGGAAGACGGAACAAGCGTTGGATGGCGTTCACGGCGGCAGGCGCGTACCCAGAACCCTCGAGGAGGTTGAAAAGACGAAGAATGAGCGTAGACGTCACTGGGAAGTTGGCACCGAGGGATGGGAGCTTGGATAGGGTCAAGCGTTGCACTCGACCCATGGGGAGACCATAGAACACGACTTTGCCGAGAAGATCATATCCACGTCTCCCAGCACGACCAGCGCATTGGCGATACTGATGGGGACCGTCAACATCATCTCACGAGTAGATCCACTCCTTACGGCGTACCATGAGCGCTGTTAGGTATGGCGAATCGCCACAAAAGACCGATGTCTTGGTTGGTGCATTGATACCGAGTGCAAGCGTACCTGTGCAAGTCTCCGTTAAAATCGTTCATCTCGATGCATCGTAAAAGGAATAACCTGTCGCAAATATGACACGAATGAATCCCCGACGAAACAGGCTACCAGACCGTCTCAGCGACCCAGAAACACGAACCAAACATGAACCTTGCCCACCTTTCGATGACCGTCCTATAGCGCTTGTTCATGCCAGAATGATGCACCGCGATTCCCCGTCGCAAACAAGCGATTGCCCACGGGGGCGTCGACGTCCACCGGCCCAACTGCCCCAATTCCTCCTCGAGCATACTTGGCGTATACGATGTATGCTGACCCGCAAACGAAAACTCGGGCCGCGGCGCCTTGGGATTAAACGATGCCTGCCACTCCACCGTCTCCGTCTTGACCTCGTCCGGATCTACTCTATTTTTCGCTGTTCTAGCAGCTGCCCGCTCGCGATCTTTTGCCCTCGACAACCATTCTTCGTATTGCGCCAGTGTGCGTTGCCATTCTGGGTTCGAAGCGCGCCATTCTTTTTCTTTGGCAAGTAACACACGATGGAGAGTAATAGCCATGATCTCGCAGTCTGTTCGATCAAAGTTGAAAAAAATCGCTGGCTGGGATGGGGAGATGTGTCTTGAAAAACCCCACTGCGCACCCCGACATGTGAAACTTACCAGATCGCCTTGGGCGTGGAGGTCACAAACGAGATGAATCAAGTTCTGCCTAAACGTCGGGCGAGACGGCTGGGCATTGATCATTTCGGTGGGTACCCGGCTCAGCGCATCGTCTTCGAGGCTCGCAATAATCTTGTACAACGGCGCCGCTGGGTCACGTGGATCGAACTGGGCGACGACGGGCGCGAGACATGCTTTGAGCGCCGCGTCGTATGCGATCACGTCTTTTTGTTGCAAAAGTCTGTCCGAGGGGAGGAAGTTCAATGGATCTAACGTGTCCAACGTCGAGAGTGGTATGTCACCATGCGCCGCAAGCGCCCGGTACAACGTCAACGTATCTGCGGCTTCTAATGTAAGATCAGAAGGGATAGACCTTGGACCGAAGGCGAGCATCGCGATCGGATGGAGGTACCGCATCCGTGCGGTGGATTTGTGCGTGGGGATCGATTCGAACGTGCCAATCGGTTTTTCGTAAATGTTGTAAAAGAACTTGCGGAGATGAGAGTATCGGTGTGGGTGGTGGACAAAGGTGTGCTGGAAACCGCCCGCTTTCTGGACAACCTCGAGCCATGTGTTGAATTTCTCGGGTGCTCCAACCGTCGCGGACAAGCCACTGTATGAGGTCAAATCATCATCAGCCAAATGGGGGCAAGGACAAAGACTGACATGATGGGGCAAGGAGCCAGCAACAGGATTTGCTCCCATACAGATCCGCCCTCTTGTTGACCGATCGTATGTATTTCATCAAGAATAATACTAAATGCGAAGATCATGAATCACTGCGGTAGAGCAACCGAAACCAACCCACTATTTCACACGGGGAGTCCACACCTTGGCCAAGGGTGGCGAAAGCATCATGATGGCAAGCATCTCCGGAACCGTAACGAGAATCTGACAATTTTGAGGATCGTGGATACGATAATCCCTGGTATGAATGGCCCAGCAACTCCCTGTATATCGTGACGCGGTGACGCGTTTCTGTCGAGTCCTTTGACAAGAACAAGAAGGGACTTACGACCATTCAGATCCTTGCTGAACCGCGCGTATATCTCAGCGGCGACCTGGGAAACGAGTGCTTTCGTGGGGGCAACATAAACGATGACACCTTCGTTCGACCCTCTAAGGACCTTTTCCATCGCGTAGTACGATATGAACGTTTTACCCGCGCTAGTCGGGGCTGAGGATACGTAGTTCAGTACACTCAAAGTGGCTTCCAAATCTGACGATCACGCACCAACGACGAGGAGGGACTTGTTGTCGTCAATCGCGTCCAGGACCTGTCTCTGCCATGCATCGGGTTTGAACGAGACCCGCAGATCGAATTGGCTGTCCATACTCCGATCCATGAACTCGCCGAAAACGCGCAACTGCCATTCGATCGGATGCTCCTTCATGCGCATGAACGCGTACACCGGCTCTTGCGTTTTTGACTCGACCAACTTTACAAATTTGAACGTGAGCCGACGATCTTCTCGTGTCGTTGAACCGATCGTGAGTGTGTTCGTGTACGCGGAGAAGCCAAGGACGTTCAGGACGGCATGTATGCATTTTCGGACGTCACTCGTCAAATAATTGACCTCGAGGATGTCTTTGATCGTACGGAGTGCCGCGACACTATGTGTGTCGCGGACCGCGGCCGACTCACGTTCCGGATCAAGGATCCAATGCTGGAACAAGCGATGGAGACGATACAGTGCCAACTCGGTCGCGACGAGCGGCTCGTTGGACCTCGGACTGCGTCCCAAATCCGAGAGGGACTTTTCCACAGAAGATATGGAAGTCTTTGAATCTAGCTCACGGATGCGCTCTGTCAACCACGTGATCGACTCTGCGAATTGCTTTTGGGCCTTTTGCGCCAAATTTTGCTCCCGAATGATGTCAGCTTTGGATAGTTTCTGTGTAGCTTTGGAAGCAGTGGGACGTGTATAGCTCTGCTTCTGTGGGTGTATGCGTCTCAGTTAATGATGAGTAGATGCATCGTATGATGAGAGTGCAGTGACCTTGGATGGGGATTGATTTGATCCCGCACGGACCGACGGTATCTTGATCTGATGCAGTGCCGCACCCGATGCACCCGTCAAGGTCGCAGCTTGATCATGCAACGTCTTCATAAACCGTTGATCAGCCCGAAGTTTCTTCTTCCGTTGCCATGCGGTCGCGGTCGCAGTCGGCGCCTCACCTCCGAGGTGCTTCGGCAACAGAGACCTTTTGTGGTTGTGCCAGTGCCGGGTGTCGTTGAAGAGAGTGCCGTCGTCGAAATAACCTGTCCTTGGTACATCGGATGAAATTTTGGGTGCATTCGTTTCTTTTTCGTCTTCTTTCTCACTACCAGTGTCCCATTCATCGGTACCGGACCCATCATCGCTGTCAACTCCCTCGTCTTCTTCCGTTTCATCGACTTCAAGTTGGTGGGCTGCCGCACCGTCATCGTCGGTGAGGCTACGAATAGGCGCGAGTTCATCGTCGAAAATCTTGTTACTGAAGGGAAGCAGTCCGGGCTTATTCTCTGTGGGTGGAGAGACAAGCGCTGGCAACGGAAGGAATTCCGGGGCGAATTGCAAAAATGCTGAAATCGGAACAGAGAACGAAGATATTTTTTCCTCCACGAATTTGGCAATATCATCCCCGAATATATCTTGCACCGAGAACGTGCTGTTCTCTGCCAAGAACCGAACGAGCGCAATGAACACCCTCACATCGATATCGATGGTTGTACTCAATGACGTGGTGGCCACCTCCACCGAGCTGAAAACGGCTGGGAGGAAATCCGATTCGAGCTCACGTTTGAATCCATTTTGCATAGGTTCCAATCTTCTGGCCCGATCTTGCGTCGAGAGGCGAATAAGTAACACCAGATGAATGAGGAATGCAAAGAAGAGAGCTTTCTCCCGAGGGCCAGAAAATCGTGTCAGGGATGCCACCTCTAGAACGACATCCTCGGTCGCAAGTACTTTCAATGTCGGGAAGGCTTCGTTTGATGCGAACGACGGAATGAGAGTAACGTTCTTCGCCTTCTCTTCGAGAATATGAGCCACTGTGGAACATGCACTACGAATAGGGGTGGGAATGAAATCGTTTTCTCGACGTGATTTCGACTCGTAGACAAAAGAAAGAACCTGTTCGGTGAGATGATTGAGTCTTCACTTGTGATGATCACGTGAGGATAATGACCTTCGAGTCACGGAACTCAGCGCCAGCCAAGAGTGCAAGCGCCATCCCGCTTGATAAAAGATCACACAAAAAGACACGGTGGAAAAGGAGGCGTTGGGCGGCGAAAGGATCTTTCAATTCTTGATCTGTGCCACCATCATTGACCAGGGCGAACATAGGCTAGGTGAAAGTGAACGGGATGAAGATGAGTAGTCGATGTCGACTTACTTTTCGTAAAAACTGGTATTCCTTCCATTTTGGATCGGAAAGACCAGCGAAGACATACACAGAGACTTGGGGTATCTTGAGCAAGTGATTGAAAAGAAGTCTGCGAGCAAGGGACCTGGATGCTTCTTCGAAGCCACCCACACCGGTCCTCAACGCAAGGTGTCGGGTTTCTACTAGGCTTCAGGACGGAGTCCAAGCAACCACATGGAACTCACCGTCCCAAAATGCAACGTCAAACACAGCCGAGCGCTTGATAAATTCGTCGAGTGTACGTTCAAGTATGTGGAAAGCATGCAGAATTTGGAAGGAAGGATCTGATTTTATAGTAATGCCGATATCCTGTACGAGGTAACGCAGTGTCGATGCTTACCACCTGGTTTCCCCAATGCCAGCAGCGGATCATCGATAACCAGCTGGATCAATGAATGCCCTATGGAGAGGGGACGTAAATTAGTGAAACAAACATAGATCGCGATAGTACTCTACCATCGATGATGAACGGCTCAGTTCCAGCATAGTCGCCAAGTAGATCCATCCACCTAGCTCGCCTGCTGGCAGTGTGCCACTCAGCATCAATCCACTTCAATGCATCTGGGATCGATAGCGAGCGGGTTGCACGATTGATGGTCGTGTTACGTTCACGACGATTAACCTCTTCGAACTCTTCTAGGTCCATCGTAGTACGAGGTGCGATTTATCGATGGTGAAAAGATCAAGGATTGAGCCAACTATCTCAGAAACTGATGACTGGCTGGGAGTTACTCCTGAATAAGACGAACTGGCCCGTGCGCACTCGTAATCACCGTTGCTGTGCAAGCCCAGGCTCGGAGCACCGCTCAGTTGTGGGTCCCCGCGCAACCAGCTGAACCTCGTCCTGTTTAATATTCTCAATCATCAAGTCTTAGTGTAGTACTTCATGAGAAGATCTCTTACTAGGCCACTTTGACGACAGAACAGGCATTCGACTACACCGTTCAAATCGCCTGAGCGGCCTGGTAAGAAACCTCCTAAGTACATACGAGCGAAAAGGGAAATGGAGAGAAGGTTCCATCAACGTCTTGCCAGTGTGTCGTACTACTTGGAAGTTGATGTAGCAATTTCCACCTAAGTGAACGAAGGAGGGAGAGAGATTGACAATGACAATTGGCGCGGGGGTCATTTCAACTGCGAAAGTGGATATTTAAATTCCATTCGCCGCCATGACATACTCCGGTTCGCAACAACTACCACCACCATGTAAGCTTTACGAGTTATAGCTTGTCAATGAGTCTCAAGGGCTCCGCCGTGTTACACTTGCATTATCCTAGCATCTAATTTATTTCTTGGTGTTCTTGCCAATGCGAACGATTCCGGAATTTTTCTTGAATCTCACACCCCTGCTCGTTACTACCAATTGAACCAACCCTTTGCCGTTGGTTGGTTTCCATTCCTTATGAGAGCGTCGATTTTCTCGTGCAAAGAGATCACGTAGATGGCCAGCATCAAAGTTAGCTGACCACCTGACCGTTTTTCTCCAGGCGTTTGTTGTCCTTGTCGACACCCTGACTCGGTCCTTCTCTCTCTGGGTCTTTAGAAGCTCTAGGAGGAGCTCATTCCGCGCCTTCTCGTCCTTTGCCAAGTTTCAGCTGACTTATCTCTTCACGCAGCTTTGCTATCTCCCCGCTACTCATTCTCAAGTAAACACCTTGTCTCAACGGATCCTGCAAGCAAGCTGTATCACGACCACCGTATATAGGCTGCCAAGTGGTAGTCCCCAATCGCAGACGTTAACGCGTCATTCGTGCGGGTGAAGCCATGCCAGTTCGGCAGACATGGTATTGTGTCTTCCCCCCTCACGATCAGTACCTTGCTGCGCGGAAGAAGTTAACCAACCCTTGGAACAGCATTTCGATGAAGTCGCTGCCGTCGGTCGGGATGATACCGTACAGCCATGTGAATTCCATCATATCGCTTCAGAACAGGTCCAAAGACTAAAGGCCACACTCCCAAAGATCCGACAGCCACCGCCACCGCCACTACGAGGCCAGTGCTTTCGCTCCACCGTTACAAAGCCCGATCCGAAGAGATTCGTAGCTCTGAACAATCACAATCTTACCATCGACATCGGTAATCTGTTCTCGCACCATTCCCCACTTTGTGCTACTGCCGGACGTCCCGTGTCGACTAGCTCCCGAAAGACCACCCAAAGTTGTGATGTTGAATGCGACCTGCTGAATTGTTCAACCCATCGTTGAGGTGGCTCGACGACTTCACGTTTCATACCCGTGGACTCGTCAGTAAATTTCAAGGAGCCTTTCGTGTGGGTATAGCTTATTCCGCTCGACAGATATTGTGTCTTACACCTTCCACAATAAATAAACATAAACGTAAAAGTGAGTAAATCCCTGCCAAAACGAACCGTAACTGCACCCCATAGAACCCTCTACTACCGTATCGGGAATAACGATCAGTGCCTTGCTGTGCGCTAGAGATTAACCGGCTCTTTGAACAGCATTTCGACGAAATCATCGCCGTCGTTTCAAGCACCACGGTGTAAGATAGATGACTCCACACTCGCAAATATGTTCAAGTTGTCACCGTCACATTGAGCCAAACTGCCGATTGATTCGTGGCTCTGACCAATTCACCGTCGACGTGGGTGGTCTATTATAGCAACATTTCAAATTCCCACTGTGGAACCCCAGTGGGCCACTGCTAGACATTACAGAGAAAACATTGGATAGCCGTCAATCTACTTTCGAGATGCCATCCAGAGTTTATCCAGCTGCAGGAATGCTGAATGCGACCTTGGAATGATGAGTCGCTCAACCCTTCCTGAATGTGAGCTAAAGAGTTCACGTTTCCTACCCGTGACTAGCAGTAGGTTCCAAGGAGCCTTTCGTGCGGGTGAAGCTTTGTTCCATTCGACAGTTATTGTGTCTTACACCCCCACAATCAGCCTTTGCTACTCGCAAAAGATTAATCGGCTCTTTAGACGGCATTCGAATCATTGCCGTTGATTCGGGCACTGCTGTGTGGACTATGATCGGCCAACTACAATGTCTGAGATGGGTGGATATCACTTATGAAGCTCTACTCCACACTCGCAAATATGTGTACCGTCCAGTGCCGAAATATTGACTCCACCATTACATGTTCTTTAGAAGGCCAATTTTTCTCTGCATCACTATGGTGGCTCGAGCTTCGCGATGACCAGTGCTGCTCCACTCGATCACTTTTCCCGATCTCGGCTAGAAGTGAATAAATCAAAGTAGTAAGTGGCCGCGACGCATGCACCAATAATGGTTATCCATCCTCCATCATTACTTTTGTGGTATCCTGTTTTCATCTTATGACAGGTGTAACGTAAAACTCCTTGTTTTTCTGATGCCTTACCCCATATAGGAGCATATACTTTTCAATGCGCGCATCGCAGTGCGACCGGACGAGTAACACAATGTGGCGCAGCAACGAACAACAGAACATCCCAGCCTCTCTGAACCGTATGTTCATTTGTTGATACACGGTTTGACGGGAAGTGATGGAGATGAGTCCGCGTGAATTTAGTGCTAACCACCTTTGAAGTAATGCCGTTCAAGTTGATTGGGATCAGTACAGGTCTTCATTGATGGTGGTCCGCGACGGCATTGCTGTTGCAACTATAATTTTCTAGCAAGCTGTAACATTTTAGATGACCAAAATGGGGATCGAGAAGGCCCGGCGTGAACAGACATGCTGTACGTCGCCTCATTTCCTTGACAATTAAAAGAACAATCAGTGACCGTAACTTTCTCCACAGACAGGTGGTATCCTCGAGCGTCAGAGTGGAAATAACTGTCAAAACTACATCGGAAACTGCTTTCAGGACGGTAAACCGTCGTTAGCTGAAACGATCCGCCAACGCACCTAATTGACCACAGGTTGCGCGGATGTGGTCGCCAACCCAAGCGACACCATCAGCACATGCACTGCGGGCACGTACAACGAACGGCTACCCTTGCAACAAGTGTGGCAGCGGGACTGGCTACGTTGGCAGTTGCTCGGCGAACGGATGCATCAAAGGTGTATGCACTGCTGGAACTTACCAGAGCTGCCCTTGCAGCTAATTCTCCGGGCTTAGTGTAGAAAGATAAATAGATCGACGTCGTGGATCGTTGTTGAGGTCATTGCCGATGCGCTTCACTTCACACCTATGCTCTCGTGTCTTCTCTTTACTCCCGAACAATTTGTACTGGTAAGATACCTCCATTTTGGTCGTGGGTCTGTAGGATTGAGACATTCTCAACGATCACAACCCGAATTCATAGTGAACGAAGTCTGATCTTGAAGAACCCTCCTCCTTCTTTTCTTTCCACACAACGGGCCTTTCAAGTCAAAATCACGCAATAAGACACAGTATATTATCCCATACCATATCGAGCCCGATGATATCCCGCCGATGATCGCGCTCATTCATTGCGAGGTAGCGACTAGAATCCCGTTTATCGGAGAGGAAGTTGTCACCTGCTCGATGTTGCCAATGATAGGCAAGAACGAGCGCTCACTCTGTGCAACGTGGAAGTTCGGGATCTCGCCATCGCAAGGAACAAAAGGCGTGTGATCAACTTATCAGCGGTGGAGCAGTTGGTCATTCCGTGGTATAAGCAAGCTGACCTATTTCGTTGTGGCACAAACTGAGAGATATTCCAATAGCGTGCATCCCTGCCTTTGATAAGCTCTGCGAACAGCAGATCGCGCCGAACTCTGGAACCAACACCCACTCCGCTATTGCGGAGTCAAATTCCGGAGGAGTTCGGATGAGCAGGCGATTCGTTCAATCGTCCTCGGATGCCATTCAGAGGATGCGCCCATCGGCTGTCGTGTATCTCTGTCTCGTAAGGATACGTAATACGAGGTGTGGGATGTGCTTGCTTGAGTCGATCGCTGCAAGCGACTTCGGACCGAGAACGGCAGTCCCAGCATGCTCGTCTCGGACAAGGCAATGCGCCGACCTCCGGCTGTCAATCTAGCAACCGAAGTCCAAAGATGTGCGTCTTCCGTCTCCGAGAGAGCTATTAGACATCTTATCCACGCAGGTGATACAGATCGCCGGGTTCAGTTCGTGAGTGAGGCCCGGATGCCGAAGGTTTGTCGAAATGTCATGACATAGCCACCCGCAGCACGCCGGGACAGACGTGTTCATTTGGAACGATGACGGTATAAGGAAAGAAACGTTGCGCGCCATGCTTGGATGGATGTGGAAGCGATAAAACGGTCGTTGCGGTAGGGCGACTCTATATCATATGTGCGGTCCAGAAGTTATTTCATAACCGTGAATGGTTAGGCAAAATTAAATATTGTTATCGGAACTTGATGTTAAACGCTGTTTTCCATGCCGAGGATAGATACATCAGCCTGCGCGTAGACGGGAACAAGTATCCAGTCATGAGTCCTGTGAGCGACATAAAACGAGAACGAGACTAGAAAACGCTTGCCATTCAGCATCACGTCCAACCCAGTCAATCGTATTGGCTCATCGCCCGAATTTCTGATGACACGACACTTGATGCACGCGATCGAGCAAGAGAAATCCAGATCCCGTGGGACCGAAGATGTCGCCCAAAAGGAGAATGATGCAAAGAAAAGGTCAATCAGGACAACTCGAGCGTAGACATAGTAGCTATGGAGCATACGCAGATTCCAGATAATGTCAACGTTGACGGGCTGCGAAACTGGACGATCTAGAGCATAGCCTTCGAGGAGGAATGGCAGTGTCCGGTCATTTGCATCCCAGATGAGAGAAGCCGCTCAGCGCAGACTAGCGGCGCTAACCCGAGGAGGTAAGCCGAGATCCAGATCATGATTCGGTTACTTCTGTCCCTCCTTCATTTTCGACGCTGACAAGCACCGGATGAGCGGCACGTTTCAAAGAGCCCAAGGGCGCTATGACTGGAACTTGGATGGTATAAGAATCGCACAGCGTGTTGGTGTCGGTCAGAGAAATCAGCACGTCTCATAGTACCCATTTATCCTATCAAATCGAAACATCCACAAGTAGGGGTGTGATCTCCAAGAGCTGTGAAATGATTCTGGCAGTAGAGGTTGAAGGGGTAGTGGAAGGTCGGCCCGATGTGGCAGTGGCACCGGCAATGTATGTTCGCCTTTGTACCCTTGCAGATCCATGACAACCGAGCGAATTCAACATCCTCCTCAATCTCTATCATTTATAAGTCTATTTCAGCGGTTTCAGTTCACGGGATGCGAATGCGCCAATCGAAATCCAACCAGCAGCTCAAGACCAAGAAAAAATCCGCTGACAAAGTATGGGTCGCGCGACGCGTCGTTCTGACTCGTGGAATGTTGAGATACTGGAAGCCACGGCCCGCTCGGGCTACTGCCAGTCTTGAGGTACTCGCTACCGTGGCTCAAATAGATCTGGGCACCGGAGAATCCTCTTAAATTTTCCCCAACAGCACCTGGTTGCTGGCCTCGGTCCGCCCGGTCCGTCGACTAATATCCCAACGAAGCACGGACTCGGAGTCCCGCGCACTCTTTCGAGCGTTCCCCATTCATGTCCTCTCATCTTATCAAACTGAACAACGGCCACTCTATCCCAGCCATTGGTCTCGGTGAGCGCGACTTGCAATGACGAAAACAATCGTGTTTTGAGTGCTTGAAATCGTAGGGACCTGGCAATCCAAACCCAATGAAGTTGCCCACGCTGTTGAAGCGGCACTCAGAGCCGGGTATCGACACCTTGACTGCGCTTGGTGGGTTACGTATGGTCTCTGGGATCTTCTACTCAACTGGTGAATCTTGACGGCTACAGGGCATACGGAAACGAGAAGGAAGTTGGTCAAGGTCTGAAAGCATCCGGCGTTCCCAGAGAAGAAGTCTACGTATGTAATAAACCGAATCCCACTTATCCAAGTCTGGAATTTTGCTAACCCTGCACTGTAGATCACCAGCAAACTGTGGTGTACTTACCACAGACGAGTGGAGGAATGTCTCGATCAGACGCTCGCTAATCTCGGGACAGATTACCTTGACCGTGCGCCCTGTCCCTGTTAATGTTGCCGTTGGTGTAGTGACACAGCCTCGAGTGTACCTCATCCATTGGCCGGTGGCATTGAACCCAAATGGGAACCACCCAGTGTTCCCGACGCGCCCAAATGGGAATCGTGACGTCGATGAATCAAGGGAGCTGAAAGAAACATGGAAGGATATGGAAGCGTTGGTCAAGAAAGGTAAGGTACAGGGTCCGAACTCTCGTGGTAAAATCTGTGGAACCTCGGCTGAAGAACACCACAGGCAAAGTGAAGTCCATTGGTGCATCAAATTTCTCGCAGATAATGCTTGAGAAAATTCTTCCAACCGCAGAAATCATTCCAGCTGTCAATCAGGTTTGTTGTTGACGCCCTTCGTGATTTTGGCAAACTCAATTGTGTCGAGCAGCTGGAGCTTCACCTGTATAACCCTCAACTCAAACTTTTGGACTATTTGAAATCCAAGACGATTGTTCCCCAGGCATACTCGCCTCTTGGCTCAACAAACTCACCCCTGTTCACCGACGAAGTGGCTACGGAGATTGCGAGCAAGTATGGTTTGAAGACATCTGATGTCCTATTAGGTTATCTCCGTAAGCCTTCATCTGCTCATTGCACGTTTGTCATGATCACGCATGACATGGATCCAATAGTTGCAAAGGATATTGTCGTGCTTCCAAAATCGGTCTCCCAGGTCCGCATCGAAGCAAACTTTACAGGTGCTCTTGCTGCGTATAACAAATTAGCACCTGATGACGTGGCCAAGCTTGATGGTGTGGCGGCCAGTGGAAAGCAGAAGCGGCTGATCACGCCGCCTTGGGGTAAGTGATACTCTCTTCGAAAACACCCGTCGAGCTAGAATTCGGCCAGGCGTCGACCTTGGTTTTGACAACTGGCCAATCCCTAACCCCAACAAGTGAGATGGTGACTGACGCTTAGATGCGAACTCGGCGGCACTGATGGGCTCAAGTAGGTTCGTGAGAGTCGTGACACGCCTGTAGTTACTAGCTACCATATATTGTAGTTGTGAACTACAGCCAAGAAATCAGCGCTCAGCAGTGATCCAGAATGTACCCTGACATTGTTTCCAAGGAACCGATTTCAGTTTCCAGGTACATTCGTCGCATTCGACCACCCTTGAGGTAGTACCCCGGAGGGTCGCAATCACCCTGCTTGTGAGGTCTCTACCATGTCATAATTCAGTACTTCAGTTCCAACTTCCGACCCCGTGAAACAGTCCGCAGTCTGTCACGTTTTGTGTAAATTTGGACGATTTCGCCCGAGCTGCTACAGCTTGTATTTATGCTACATGGATACGCACAAGCGCATCGCATTGGATCGAGTTCCTAATAGTCCAGACCTTGCTAGATCGACGGAACGAAGGCAGAGGTCTGCCGAGTCTCGGACCCATTGACAACCGGCGTCTCCCGAGGAAAACTTTGGGCGAATTCAAGCGGGAATGACCAGGAACGACCCTTAATTTCCTTCTGCGTACTAGCCATTCTCCAATCACAGCAGCTCTCAAATGGATTGTCATAGAGTCGTCAAGCGATAACGTTACTGTCAAATTTCAGATCAGTGTCCCCCTTGTTGAGAACGTTTAAAAGTCTGCTCTAACGTTACCAACGTAATCTCTGATAGGTTCCTCTAGATGGTGGTCCTTGCAACCGAGTACCATGTTTCATCCAAGAAAAAGGTTGGTTCGATTCACACGAATGACAGGCTTCCAATAGCGTCCCACCGTGCAGCCCGGATACAGGTGGAGATAGCAAATGGCGTTAACGATGGCATGTATTAGTCGCCACGTTATCCTGCCAGTGCCTGCACGACTCAATGAGCCGTTGTTGTCATAGATCCCGCTGAACCTGACACCAAGCGACATTGGGAACCGCGGTTCTTATTGAACCCAGGGGGACGCAAAACACTTGCCTGAATTGGGTCCAGCCGCATGATACCACCCGCAAGTGTCATGATCACCAATCACGATACGCCCATGATCTGGTTCTGGAGTTAGAAGACCGGGTGGTTTCCTGGGCCTGTGGCCAGTGAGAACGAGCTGTGTCGACTCCCGAAAGTGGCAACTCCACGCAATTCCACGTCGTCAATGCTGACAAAACGGGTCGCTAAAATTGACCACAGTCACCACACTGACTCGTCACAATGTGGAGCTCCGGAGCCCGATGTGGTACTCGTGGGTTTTGGTTTCGTGCTTGCGTTATACGCCGCAGGGGCTTTGATTCCACCCTGTCCGGGCTATAAAGCACATTCGGTGAGTTCTTCATTTGCCATACAACCTCTTCCCTTCCATCAGTAGTCCCTTGCATCTTCGACCATGCCAGTTTCGAGCCACTCAGGGAACGTCCTCGACGAGGTTTCCGATGCCGTTGATCATGGTGGGTCGGGATTGCAATCATCAGTTTCGTCACTTACTCCAATCCCTTGTCGACTTGTCAGTCAACGTCATCAAAGGCAAGCTTTGGGACGAAGAGTCAGAGTTCGTCGCGACAAAGGACAAGAACTCGTTCAGACAGTATGACAATGCTTGTGAGCGCGTCAAGGCCTTTTACAAAGAGCAGCATGGTGGGTACTGTTCCTCCACGAGGCCATCATGATCTGATTATCAGTGCAGAGAAGCAAACGGTTGCATTCAACATCAAGGCACGCGTTGATTTCAAGAGCCGCAAGCGGGCCCGCATGGGTATCTGGCAAGCTATGGAGATGCTCAATACCCTCGTGGATGACTCCGATCCTGATGTGGGTGCATCCTCGGAGGCTTCGTGATCCACGCTCACATGCATTGCAGACCGACTTATCTCAAATCGATCATCTCCTCCAAACCGCAGAGGCGATTCGACGCGATGGCAAGCCCGAGTGGATGCAGGTCACTGGCCTTATCCACGATCTCGGCAAGCTCCTGTCCTTCTTTGGTAGCGAGGGCCAATGGGATGTCGTTGGGGTGAATTGGTTTGACTCGGACGTTTCAAAGCTCTCAACGCTGATCTTACCTTGCCAGGACACATTCGTAGTCGGGTGTGCTTTCTCAGACAAGAACATCTACCCAGAGACGTTCGCAGGGAACCCTGACAGCTGCGATGCGGTCTATTCTACCAAACATGGTATCTACGAGGCTCACTGTGGGCTCGACAATGTGATGTTATCATGGGGACACGATGAAGTAAGTTATCGATCATTGAGCGACAGACCACTATCTGACGGGCCCTCGAACCTCATCAGTATATCTACCACGTGATCAAAGATCAGTGCACCCTTCCCGAAGAAGCCTTGGCGATGATCCGGTACCACAGTTTCTACCCGTACGTCGTTTATACACAGTTATCTTTCATATCTGACCGCGACGTTGGCAGATGGCACCGCGAAGGTGCTTACATGCATCTGACAAATGCAAAGGATGTCAAGGCACTCGAGGCCGTGCGCACATTCAATCCATATGATCTCTACTCCAAATGCAACGAACCCGTCAATGCCGAAAAGTTACGCCCATACTACGAGAACTTAATTGCCAAGTTTTTCCCTCCTGAACTGGATTGGTAGATTCCTTTCTGTTAGAAGTGCACTAGGTAATATAGTAGCTGATTGAGCATAGTTTATTCTACAAGCCCCACGAGTAGTACTACGTCTTGTCTTGCACTTTGGACCTAACTTATCATTCATCCCCTTTAGTACGTACATATGGTTGGTAGATTCGTCTGTGCACATACACTAAATCACAAATATATTGCATTTTTTTCCGTCTTGCCGTTACTACGATCTTTGAGTGATAGAACTGATTCGACCGAGTGGCGCAAACGCGATGCCATGATTACGGGATGCAATTAAGAGATGAGATGGTGGTTTTCTGATTTTTCCGAAACAGTTGTAATCGCGGATGAGATCATATGGCTGCCGAAGGCAGTGGCGTCCGTGGAGTTCGCGGTGGGACTCCTTCCACCCTAGATCTGAGCGAAGGGCTCTACACGTACACTCGTTTCTTTCCCGATCCTTGACATAGCCCTACAGCTAAGCGAGGCGTTGCAACACACTTGGACTTGTAAACGATGTCCTTGCAGACACAATCCTTCTGCTTTGACAAGAAATTCGTCGTGTTGAGCGACTGGTGCGACCTCCAGCTTTCAACGTGCACTCGTACGCAAAAGTGACTTTGAATTTTTTTTCAGGGATGGCACGATCACGACGTGCGACTCCAACGATTGTGAGCCTCCCCCTCGGAGGAGGACGCATCGCGCGCTGAGAAGATTTTTTTTTTTTGCAGATGTCACGGACAACTATGGGATGGGAACGGCTCGACGGATCGCGCTCAACATGGAGATTCTCGAGTTTGACAAGAGCGGAAAGACGAGGGGCAAATCGTTCAAGTACGTACGTTTTTCAATTCCTCGGATTCGCCATCACAATGATCATGGGTCATGATGGGTCATGTTGCCGTTACGGTGATGCGGTTCTGATTGGGGGACATCCACGAATGGCTATCGTCTCTGCATCACGCTCACGCATCTCGACTCTAGGGATGCTTTCGAGCTCATGTTGGGGAGCGTATCCGACAATGGACATTCGCTGGAGGATTGCAAGACGTATCTCACGACGCCTGCCGGTGTGTATACTCGACGTGTCGCACGTCGGTCTCTGGCTCTTTGCACCTCCACAACTGATCGATTCATCCATCCATGCCTTGCGTTTCGCCATCGAACGATCGCAGGCGCAGATGGGCGCCGACCTGTAGAGTTTACGGATGGGTTCATCGATTTCAAGAAGTTTTGCGATGAGAGCGATATCCCCTTTACCATCGTGTCGAGGTATGGTTCCGTTGATCGTCCTATTTCCGACCTATCGGCAGGGAGCGTTTGCCGAGCGATGCATGTTTTGATCCGAACGTTTCATAGCGGCATGGACGAGCTCATCCGCGCGGTTCTGACGGAGCTTGCCAAGGGTTCCGACAGGAAGGTCGTCAAAGATATCCCCATCGTTTCAAATAGCGTCGGCCGCGACGCAACGGGCAAGTGGTTCATCACATGGCGCCATCCAGACAGGTACAGTCCCTTTTCTTCTTCTTCTTCCTTTCACCTCCCTCTTCTCTTGTTTTGGGCAACTGAGGCCTCGTTTTGATCCAACGATACGAACGTACCGGAGCCAACCCTGAAACCAACCACCTTGTAGTGCGTACGGCCACGACAAATCGCGCGCGATCTTGCCCTATCGGGAGTACAGGGAAACACACGACGGTCGAGGCCCGACCGTATTCTTCTTCGGTGACGGTGTCTCTGGTAGGTAGCCCATCTCCGGATCTCCCATTACCCTCCATCTCCGTTCACTCACCCCCATCCCTGCTTCCCTTGGCCTAATTATTTTTTGCAGACTTGTCCGCGGCGCAACACGCCGACGTCCTCTTCGTCAAAGTGACCGGGATAGACGAGAAAGACAACCTCAAGAAACACTGCGACAAGGCTGGGATTCCGTACATTCCCTTCCTCAATTTCCGCGTCGCCAAGGCGATCGTTGGGCAGATCGTCCGGGGAGAGAAGACCAAGGATGATTTCTTGGTCAAGCCGGTCGCGACCGCGAGCTAGATTGAGGCCGAGACCGACATCGGGGGGGGACGAGTCGGGCGATCGTGATCCAGGCTGGTCCGCTTGGTGGGTTCGTGGCTAGATCCAAGGTTGTCGTGCTGAATCGCGGGTGTGTGTGTTCAAGGTAGATCTCAGATTTATCGGAGGCAGTCGGACCCGCATCATTGTAGAGGTTGTAGATCCATTTTAGAATAGAACGTCCCTTCATGCCAAGACCTTGGTCGCGTTTGCAGCTACAAGAATGAACAAATCAACAACTAGATTATTATTCGACCATGATCCGGGCTCATCACCAAATCACGCCATGTATCATACTCAAGTGTGAACATACTGTAGATTGACATACGCTAGAAAAAAAAAGAGGGAGTTGCACGTAGGGGTATTGCAACATCACCACGCATCAACGACCATCGTCGTCTCCAAGACACGAACCGAACAAAAAAAAATATCAGGCATCCCAAGAAACGAAAACGAAAACCCCAACCTTCTACCGACGTTTGCGCTGCCGCCCTCCATCGTCCGCTGCCATGACAGGCTGCGCCGGTGCTCGCAACGACGCGCGCACCGGCGCTGGTCGTCTTACTCTCGCTTGTGCTAGCGGCATCGCCGGCTGCGGGATCGCGGCCTCGCGCATGCGTGCTTGCGGGTCCAATCCAAGTTGATGTAGAGCGCCCAACGCTGGGGGGACGACGAACTGATGCGCCTGACCTGCTCCGAACATGAATGGGTCGTTCCAAACGCCGACACCCTGACCCATAGGGGGTGCACCCATGCCTGGGCCCATACCAGCACGCATGCCCATGCCTGCAGCCGCACCCACACCCGCAATCATGTCCCCCATGCGAATACCGACTCCCGGACCACCTATCCCTATAGCCCGCGCCCCCATATAAGCCGGAAAACCATTGGGCCCGAGCGCAGCCGCAGAACGTGGTGGTGCCACCGGGATGTCAACCTTGAAACTCGTTTCGTCCACGTCTGGGCGGGACTTGCGGAGTTCGGCGAGGGCGCGTTTCGCAGCTTCGGATACCTGGCAGGTTGCGTCCGTGAGCGATGGGATGGGATAGGGAAGAGTGGGTCCATTTGTGTGACTCACTTCTTCTGCGTGTCGTTGCTCGACTGGATCCCAAAGGTTGCATTTTGACTTGTCTGCCTTGCCGTTATAGGGAGGAGGCTAATGAGTGGGCGATTGTCAGTCGAAGCGCGATCATGTGGGGAGGACTCGCTGGCTCTTCGAGGTAGCCCTGCAAAACAGGAGAGAAATCGCCACCTACATTCGAAAAATGATCATATCCATTGATAACCTTCCGACAGATGTAACACGAGATGGTACAACAATTTGGACATATCATCTTGTTGCACTGTCGCACCATAAAACGTGAGCCCAGAAATTGAATATATAAACCCATAATCAACACTTACGCCCATTTCCTTGATGAATGCTGAGAACCGACAGGTTAGGATGACACATTCACCGAGAACAGGCGACGTACATTTCTGGCATTTCGGACAGTTGCGCATGAGTGCCTGGGCTGTTGAGGAACGTCGGGATAGGATAGGACAGAGGTGGACTAAACTTACTCATTGCCTCCTCGATGACATGTTGCGCATCCAGGTGTCTGTTCTCTTCTACTTCTGTATCTAACGTAAGGACCTCCGCATAGATAGCATAGAAGAAGCCCGAGCTCACCTTTGCAGGTCTTTGGAAGATGATCCTACACAGGAGCCAATCCCAGTCAGCCTCGACAACTCGACACCTAATGCCAACCGTACGACGAAGGAAAAAAAAAAGTACTTACCGGCTTCTTACACAGTCTACAAGTGATCGCGCCACATTCGGCGTTTTCGCATCTAAAGAGTTTCTCCATCTCGTTCTCAATAACACATCTGTACTCGCAGAACGGACACTCTTCAAGATTCTCCAACCCAGCTGCCTCGATTTCTTTTCGTTGCTTGACTCGATGATACAACCCAAGGAGTTGAGAAGAGAGGAATCGACCGAGTTCTGATTCAGGGAAAGGGAGCTTACAACCTGATTGGTCCATGCAGACGATGTTTGGGTTATGCTCGCCGAGCAGGTTAGAAGCATACGACGTCATGCAGGATTTGCAGAAAAGATGAGCTTCGGGGCACTGAATCATCTGATCCTGTTGAAAAATCAGCTGTAGTTCGCCAGATCGAGGAATTGAACACAAACAAAAGGGTACCCAGAAAAACAGCATCCACACTCGATACCTTCTCCATTTTCTTCGTATTCTTTCTCGTTGACGGAAGTAGCTAGGGCTGCATCTCGTTCAGTGGCTAATTCGGCCACCTTGAGCAGTACCCATTCTCGTTCCTTGTCGAATTCTGGATCTTCTCTTGCTTTCCCTTTACCAACGACGGAGTTGGTCGACTTTAATTTGAAAGGAAGAGGCTGTTTCTTGAGCTCCTCGACGAGAAACAGATAAGTCGGCGCATAAAACCGATTATCGAATAGCCGCGAGCGTATATGCGGTTTTGGGATCCGGGGAAAGTCCGTCATGAGTTGTTCCTAAAAGACTCCGGTTTCAGTAAGAAAACCCCTTGTCGCGACGACGCAAAGCTCCTGACCAGGGAACGCTCGAAATAGTGTGGGCCGCAATTGTACACTCGCTCTTTGCTGGTGTAATCCACCGTTGGCTTGGGGGAGCTTCTGGCACCGGGATTACCGTCTGGGTCGTTCCGCTTATGCTTACCCTTTTGATCTACCTTTGGATAGCAGGGATTGTCGAAAAGGGCGTGTAACACAAATTCGACGACATTTGTTGGCTGAGATTGCATGAATTGTTCGATGAGTGCAAGGGCATGGGTAGGCTGAACATCTGGGACGATTTCTAGCACGCGAACGATATATTCGTCAATAGGATCGACCGGGGCGTGTGCTTGCGGAGGGGGCTGTGGATGTGGGAGCGCAGCATCTGAGGCGACAGGGACTGCTGGTGGATGAATTGCGTGTTGTTCGTCGTCGCTACTCGGTAAGAACAACTGCTGTACTCCGTGCTGTGAAGATCCGGGTGCCGACGCCGGTGCGTCTGCGAGTATGTCAGCGTTTGATTTTCCAAAGGCGAACGCAACGTTTGACGTCTTGGCGGGGGTTGGCTGTGATGGTCCCGGCCGGCGATGATTCACTTTGGGAGAGCGGCGTACAGGAAGGTCATTGTCCGAGTCGGTGAGCTCGATGACCTCGATGATGGAGGGCTCGCGCCCCGGTGCTGCCAAACGAGGACGTTTTTTGGAAGGGCCGGGCTGGCGACTGGCGCTGCGAGTGCGCCTGGTCATTGTGGAGCCCGATGGCTCTGGTGAAGAGGGAACGTCTATCACTTGCATTTGGCCCAGTTCATTCAGGAGGGACGGAGATATTATTTTCTATTTTGTTACCCTTTATTACATAATTACGACCGCAGCCTTCCTCGTTCCCGACCAGCTCGACTTTGAGCCATGCCCTACTCGCGCTCGGACTACGACCCTCGCAGAGTCTGCATGAATCCTTTCCCCGAGTTCAGCTTTGGAAAGTACAGACGGACAATCGGCATCTACCTCGCAGGTGCCCTAGTACGTCCAATCTCGGCCTCGTGCTGCACTGGCTCATTCAATTTCGTTAGTTCGCACTCGCCAACTGGACGTTCCTCGATGCCGCCATCCTCTCCGCACACGCCCACTCACCCTATGGCGAACCCCAGATTCCTCCACCAGTCCATGTCGAATTCGTAGACTGGATCCCAGGAATATGCTCCCTTCTCGGCATGCTCATCATCAACCTCATCGACAAGGATAGGATCAAAGGTGATGACTATGGCTCTCCGGAGGCCGTCTGGAGAGCAAGGCTGTTCTTGTTTGTCGGCTTTGCCTTCATGGCCGGTGGATTGGCGGGCAGCGTGGTGCGCCACTTTTGATCTTGTATCATGTCGGTTCCAGACTGAATCTGTCGCCAGTCTCTCCTCGTCCTTAAATATATCCTTGGTGACTACTCCGAGCAGTTTACCTACTATGGCTACGCCAACGTATCCCAAAACGTCGCTCTCATGCTTTCTTCTGTCGTTCTGTGGATTGCACAGAGCGCACAGGGCGAATATGATTACAATCTGACGTTGTAGGTTCATGGGGTGTCCGTGCCGTAGTTCAGATGTAGGGTGCGCGATACAATTGTATCGGATTGACCCTGTCCTGATAATGTTATTTACCATTTGTATCCCACCCGAATGATGGCCCAATGACTTCAGTCTTCCGCTCGATGGCCTGCAGTGATACGATTACGATTGTTCATGCATACCTGTGAAATGAAAATGTGATTCGTCCCTTGCTCACATATCGTTGTGGTACTCTTGAAACCTCGCTCACGGCGATGACCTACCACTAGGCGCAAACCAGTCACAATATCAACGCGCCTGGATGTTACCTTGTGATGTCATGTCATAGGGCTGTTCAGCTGCAACTGCGCTACTAGTCGGGGTATTTGTCTGCCATCCATAGGAGATCGTCCAGCGGGCACCTCGGCACCCGCAAATGCCGCAGGAAACCGGCACTGAGCGTCACAAGACGATGAATACGACTCGCCATCCACCTGTACGACCTGTCAGCAAGTAGCGATTAAGACGTTGGTCGGAGGGATGACAGCTCCGGGTGACCACTAGAACCTTCGTCTTCGAGAAAATGAATTTCGGGGTAGGTTTTTCGGTCCGAGGCGCGTTTTCTCCGATGCGGCCGACGTCCCATAGTATGCTAAGCTTGCGGACAACTCGGATCCGGGATACGATGGGGCCATGGTGATGTAACTAACTATTAGGAGGCATGAGACCACCTTAAAGCCAAGGGGTAAGTAGCTTGCGCCGAGGAGTGGGGTGGCTCAGCCACGGTGTTAATTCCCGCTAGCCTAGCTAGATCTGCCGTGTGAGCCGGTGCTTGATCGCCTTGTGGCTCATGGTCGTCGTACCCCAAGGTTAGATTCCATTCCATATACGACAGGGCTATAGGGTGCCGCATCTACAAACCGAGGACGAGGGCAGCGCGGCGTACCAAAAATAAGCGGAAATGCAATTCGGAAATGACCCCTGGCTTTTCCACGGCTGATCTAGTATTGCAGCGAGGTCAGTGATTCAGCCTAGGGTCCCATGTACGTGGCGTTACTGGGTTGGCATCTTGAAATGCTAGGGGACTTGCGATTATGCGTTTTCCCTTGCAGCGGCCCAGACTCCAGAACTTGGCAGACTGGGCTACACTCCCATCGACTAGAGTCTGACGGAACGATACGATACAGCAAGAATTGCCAGGCAGCCCTAGATACCGAAGCGAGCCTCTCCAGACCCAAAATTTCCTCGACTCTCGATCTTTGGTTACACAGTGCGACGTTGCTGTTTCTCCTGTCCTCCAGCTCAAACACACCGTCTCAGACTCTGATGCGGCTTAGGGGCAACGGCATCAGCCAGTACGGTCCCTCGACGTTCACAGCTCAAGTCCATAATTCATCTTATAGATCAACACAATTATTCTAGTCACTTCTCACACCGTCTCCCAACGCGCATAGGTACTCACCGCCACCATCCTCGAGCAAGTCTTTGAGATCGAGTACCTGGTGCAGCATACCCAATGCCCCGGCTGCGCCAAACTCGCTGCGAAAAACACATGGAAAGCGCTCGTTCAAGTCCGTCAAAAGGTCAGGCACAAACGCACATTTTTGTTTCTCGAACAGTTCATCTTGAAGCATGGTGCGCAAAAGGACACAGTAGGGGTCAAGGAATTGAGGGATGGACTGGATTTTTTCTATAGTCAGCGGAGTCATGCGATACGGATGATGGAATTTTTGACCGGGGTCGTGCCCATGCGGTCAGCCGTCTTTAGCAAGGTTCTAACAGGAACACCACTTGACTGGCTCAGATCCAAGGGATCCGAACAATTGTTATCGACCGACACCCATTCGAATACAGCCAACTATAAATTCACCTATTCGGTCGAGATCGTCCCGATTTGCAAAGACGATCTCGTTTGTATTCCCTTCAAACAAGCACGTTCGCTCTCCAACATCTCCCCGTTGACGATATGCACGCGTGTGGGATCCTCGTTTCGGCTCCTGGACGTGAACACGCTCCAAGCAGTCGACGTGAGCACACAAGTGTACTGGCGTA